>PVJO010017243.1:0-39711 GCA_004026905.1 Hystrix cristata | reverse complement strand
AAAAAAAAAAAAAAAAAAAATAGAATAAAATATTGTTTAAAAACCTGGCCACTTTATCTGTGCAGCTGTTGTGATATAGCAGTACTTTTAATAAGCATTTCTACAAACATGTGCATCCTTTTCTTTGGATTTTGCTGCTCCTCTTACAAGTGTTGAAAAAGCCATAAAAAGAAAATGAGGTGCTAGGACACCAAATAGGAAGTTAAATTTGTGTAGAGGACATCCTGCCAGATCACCTCCCATCAGATATTTCCCTGGGTCTGCAGAGAGAGCAGATTACTGTCCTTAAGTGTGTGGTTCTGTGGATGAGCCCACGCAGCCACATCCGTGAAGCACAGCTTCGAACCACAGAGAGGACCTCTGTATTTAACAGCTGGAGCAAAGTGCACTTGCAAAGCTGACAGACTGAAGGAATGCACATACCCAGCCCCCTAGATTGAAGCAATTTAGTGTAATAGTAATAATAACTGGCAAACTCTCTTCAGATAGTTTATTCCATATCAAGCTGTGTATAATTCGTGAAAAAATACTTAGACATTAGACCTCTTAAACCAAATTTTCATAGAAATTAAATAATTTTATGGATTTGGTTTTAAATCTAAGTGATTTTCTCTTTATTAGAAGTAAAAAAAAAACTTCATAGAAGCCTTTTTGAACCCTTAACTAAGGGAAAAAATCTTTGAAATTAAGAACAATGGAAACAAAAAAAATGTCAACATCACAAGTACTGTCATATTTAGAAACTCAGATTTCCCATTACCCTTTAGTGAACACCGATTACTACAAGGTTCATTGACATTTAGTATCCTGCAAATAACTGCAGTTGATGAAAAACTGAAAATCAAGTGCTGCTTGGGATGCATTTCTTACTAATAATCTTTGAAAGTCTGGATTTACAGTAGGTAGATCCCATCTGGGTGGCCAGTGAATGGCTGTGTTAGCCTTAAGACTTTAGCAGCTCATCCATGGGTAAGAGAGAGTGAATATACATCATGTATATGATTGCATAAACAAAAATGTATTTTTCTATTTGTACATTTTGATATTTGATTGCAGAAAAAAATTGCTTCACTTTAGTAAAGCATCCAGGAACTATATGACATTAAAAATAACATAATTCCCTGCTCTTCGTGCTGTGTTTGGACCATGTGACTTTTCCCGCAAGGCGCCATAAGTGCTCGTGTTCCTTCCATGTCATGTCCACACAGACACACCAAATCCGCCCATGCGATCATCCTCCATCTGGGGCAGCTGAAATGGTCCAGGAAGCGCGAGCAGCTAAACAAGGACCAGAAACAGTGTCCAGCCACTTCCAGATGCTGACAGACTCCCATTGAGCTCATTTGTGTTACCGAGCCCCCCAGTATGAAAGGACATAAAGCTTTACTTACATAACTTTTTAAAAATGCAGATTCAAGTAGTCATGAATTATATCCACAAGACAACAAATAACACATTTAACTCTTTTTAAAAAAAAATTTAGTTCACCTTTCTTTTTCTCAAACTATGAAAATCAAAATTGCTAGCGGATCATGTTGTCAGCCTAAATCTCAAGAAATAAACTGAAAGTGTTTTCCACATCCTGTCCGATCACTGAGCACGCTCCCTGACTGGAAGCTTCAGTACTGCCGGTCCGAGGGAGGTTCAGAGTTACTCCTGGCGACCTTAAGGCGAAGGGTGGCCTACACAATCACATTATACCACTCGGTGCTTCACCTCACTTTATCCATTCTTAATACTCTGGTATTTGAACATGCTATAAAATATGAACTGGCCTGTGGATTTATTATGCATTCACTATTTTACTTATTCACTCAAAAAGAGGTGTGAAATAAAAACACAGAATGC
The DNA here is from genome assembly GCA_004026905.1 of Hystrix cristata. Classification (NCBI taxonomy): domain Eukaryota; kingdom Metazoa; phylum Chordata; class Mammalia; order Rodentia; family Hystricidae; genus Hystrix; species Hystrix cristata. The sequence goes on along the minus strand of PVJO010017243.1, from coordinate 37,863 downwards.
CATCAGGGTGGTCAAACAGGAGCATCCCTGAAGGGTGAATCTGGAGCTGAAATCTCAAGGACAAGTAAGATCTAGGACAAAAGAGAGAAGGAATGCAAAGGGATGGACCGTGCAAAGCCACTTGTCCAAGCCAAGGGGCCTTTGCCCGGAAGGCTGGGGAGCTGGAGAAAATGGTGGGGAAGTGACAGAGATCATCTCATCTTAGGGACCATGTCCGTGATTCTTATTCTACAAACAATGAGAAGCCATTGAGCAGTTTTAATTACAGGTGTCGTGTCTCAGATGGAAATTTTCAAGAGTATTTTAGCTCTACTTAAGAGACTAAAGGAAGAAAGCAAAAGTAAATATTCAGTGAACAATGAAGGAATGACTGCATTTGTCCAGACTATGAATTATTTCTTCCCCACAACATATGAACTACTATATCATGTTTAATAGCATTAAAAAGAATCTGTTAGGAAAGACATTTTTTGCACATTATGTGGAAATAATCTGTCAAAACCCAAATGCATAATTCAATCTGTTGTATTAAAAAAGTAGTGACAGATGCTGGATTTGAGTCCAGTTTTGTCATTTGTTCGCTGTATGGCTTCACCTGAGCCAGGCATTTAAGTAACTGCTCTTTTAATTTATGCATAATGGTACGAAGATTTCTGGAAGACTTGAGATGCTATATCAAAAGCATTCAGGGGGCTGGGGATTTAGCTCAGTGATTAGAGTGCTTGCCTTGCAAGCACAAGGGCCTGAGTTCGATCCCCGGTGCCACAAAAAAAAAAAAAAAACAAAAAAAAAAACAAAAAGCATTCAGCACATAGTAGAGACTTAGCAATGGCCATTTTTATTCCAGGAAGAGCATCCTAATATCATAACTACTCCACAACCTGAAGGCTGTGATGGTTCTTTGGCCTTTTTGTGCATTCCCAGTAAATCCATTTAACCTGTCCTGCATTCTCATGTTCTGTTATCACAAAAAACAACCTGCAAAAGCTACCCAAAGACATGTAGAAATTATCAATTCTCCTCTGTAAATCAGGCTATATGACTGCTTAACAGAAGCCTAACAATGTCATGCTGTCCTCGATGGGACGCTGTAAACCACAAGACACTGTGAAATGGTTAGTGTTTTTAGATAGTACTCTTTCTTTACTCATCTTAGTTCATCTAAAATTGAACTAACAAGGAGCCCTGTTTACACCTGCACAGAGAAACAAGCATATTCTAAAATGAGAACAAGCATGTAGATCTAAAAACATCCATATGATTAACAATGGTTCTGAGTTGAGATTATCAGCCTTTTCCCACATTTAATATTCACTCTATAACCTACGTTTTAATTGTTTTGATCAAAATGTTCAGCCCTAACATCGAGATAGTAAATGAATGTAAAAAATTACCCTAAAAATAGTTCTTTTGAGAATGAGATAAACAAGTTTTAAAGTAGTATATTTTTTATGTAATTCTCTTTTTTACATACATCTTTCTTACTTGCCACTGAAAACATTATTTCATCATAGTCTCCTACACACCCCCATTAAAGAGTAAGAAATGCATTTCCTTTATAATCATTTACCCAAAAAAGTGACAAAATGACTTCTAAGGTTGTAGCACCTTTAATACTATTCACACACAAAAACTAGAAAAGAAAAATTCCAGAAATATTGAATCTCTAAGGGAAGAACCAAGTACCTGACATCAAAGGCTGGAATCCCCCCCCCTTGTCTGGTCTTGGCATTTTTTGGCCCCGCTGGGGACTGAGCCCAGGACAGTGACCTGTGACCTTGCTCCACCACTGAGCTACGTGTCCCGCCCTTTTCTATTTCTAGCTGGACGAGCGGGTGGCCAGGTTTTTCCCAGGCTCTTGCTGTTCCGTTCAAAGAACTGCACAGGACAACTAATAGACATGGAAGTTTAACATTTATTTATAGGTTAAAAAGAAAGATAAGAAGACAAAAGAAGAGCTCAAGATGAAACACCCCACACACAAGTCCAACCACGCAGGAAGAAGAGAGCAGTGAGGGCTCTTCTACAGTGTCTCCTTTGACATCACTTCCGGCGTGAGAGGTTCCTGTGCACTTGTGTCACCCCAGCCTGACTTGCCAGCCCTCTGTGATTGACAGGTCACACCCGGATGTCCAGTCTCTTTCCTATGCCCAATCTCCTGCCTCACTCCATCCCCATCTGCCCAGATTTCATGGGCAGATGTCTTTCTTGCTGCTACTTGTCTTTCTTGCTGCTACTAAAGGAGAAGAATTTTACCATTTGCCTCTGAAACTCCCAAGTGATTAACAATCATCCCCACTGTAGGTAGAGTCACTGCACCTTATACTTGGTTGTTGTTGTTGTTGTTGTTTTGTGGCACTGAGCCACTCCCCAGTCCTCCCCCCCCCCGTTATGAGACAGAGTATTGCTAAGGTACTAAATTGCCCAGGCTTGGCTCAGTCTTGCAATCCTCCTGCCTCAGCCTCCCAGATGCTGGGACTGCAGGCAAGCACACCACCATGTGGGCTTGTTTTTTTGTTTATTTGGTGCTGGAGGTTAAACCTAGGATCTCTACCACGGAGCTACATGCCCAAGCCCTCTCTAATGTGTGAGATGAGAGGAAGAGTTGGTGATTTAGTAAATGAGGGTAAGTGGTGTCGCTCCCGTTTCTCTGAGGTGCTGAAATCCAGGAGATAAACGGGTGGCCAGATCCAGTTCCCGATTCAGCACTGCGGACAGCCAGCCAGAAGCAGTTTTCCCGCTCCGATTCCACAGATGCTCTGTTTTCCCTTGTGAGGGAAGAATTTTGCCACATTTTGAATAGAGCTGGCAGGGCACAGCAGCTTCACGGAGTGACACCTGAACATGATTTATTTGTGGGCAGAGAAAATACTTTGCCGAGTCGTGGCTGGTAGCAAAGATGTTTTCTTCACGAACAGACGTGTTGCCAGTTGGTAGTTAGGACAGCAGTGTTTATGCTACGGGAAAGGCAACCCCGAGCCCCGTGGCTTAGAACAACAGACTGTCGCCTCTCGCTCAGCTGATGTGGACCCTGCAGAGAGACTGGCTCTGGACCACGCATGAGTGAAGGCCAAGGCCGGAAGAGGACACAAGACAAGCCACGCCCCGGCCTCAAAGCTCACAGCCCTGGGCAAAAGCAGCACTGACCAAGTCGGCCATTGTTTAATTGGCAGACACCAGGACAAAGCCGGGTGCCTTTCAGAGAGAGATGGGTGTGCACTGAAGAATGCCCCGGGGAGATCTAGAAGACCGATAATCTGGGTGATTATTCCAATTGTTCAAATGTTTTAAGTAGCTTCCTACCCGCTGTTCCTAAATAAAAGATGGTTTCCATTGAATCAGCACAAACTTACTGACCATTCATTATAAACAGAATGCAGCACAATATTCTATGAGAAAGACAACAATAAGACTCCTTTCCTCAGTAGTGAGCCAATGCCATCACCACCTCCTCCCCACAGCTACAAGCCATAGCCAGTGTGACCCGAGCCTCGTCCCTTTGCCACACCCACACTGACCACAGGGCTTCTGCGATACCTGCCTGTCCAGTCTCCTCCGGTAGCCTCAAATTACCACCGCTGCCATCTCACTCTGAGATCTGATGGCTCCCGACAGTTCCCAAGTGTAAGTACTGCAGTTGTACAATCGACATTATGGAAACCACCCCGCTCTCATCAGGCTGTCTTTTAGGCTCCTCACTTAGCCGACAGTGTGGCACCGGCAGAAAAAAACAGAATAACAGAGTGACAATAACAAAATCTTAAGGAAAAATCAGAGTTTGGATTATGGCCCAGTGAAAAAACAGGCTGCAAAGGCCTCTGCCTCAGGAGATATACGGATCTATAGAAACTGACAGGGGACGATGTTTCAATGTTTTTGAAAAGGAAATTTATAGATTAAAACCTCATGAAGCTTTCAAGTTTATGAAAATAATTTTAATAATGTCACTCTTGGTGTGTGCTCCATCACTGTTTTTACTACTCAGTGGAGGGACCCGCACCCATCTATCAGCACGCTCCCACCTCGAGGCGCCGAGAGGGAACCATTCAACGCCAGCACAGTTTCCACAGAGGACACTGGAGAGCAGCCCTAGCCACCATAAGGAATTTGTTTTCAAAAGGCTTGCTAAACACAAGTCAAAGCTAAATTCTACGGGCTATGATGGAATCTCTCTCCCCAAAGGGCTTTATTTACTAAAGGGAATGTTTTCATCAGAAAAGGTTTTGAACAAACCTGCTTAACGTTAGTAAAATGGATTAACTTGAAAAGGAAGAAAAAAACCCACCTCTGTAAGTACTTGTGTTGTGGTGGGTTAAATATACACTCTTAAAGAGATTAGACCAGGGCTTAGATAAACTGTTAAGGGTCCCCTTCGAATCAGTGTTTCTGTGATTTCAGTAATTATGTTCAGCTGGAGATAAATAGCTCCTGATAATTAGATGCGAGTCTTTTCTTTTTACCTTTCAGAAAGTGGAGTACCTGTGCTACAAAAGCCATTTTAAACTATGAAGCACAGTATAAAAATATTTGGATTATTTTAAAACTTGGTAGGGCAATTGTCATCTGTCCTCCTTTTAAAACAAAACAAAAAACAACAACAAAAAGAAACCCTTTCCTACTTTTGTATAAGTGAATCCCAGATCAAGTAGAAATACCACACATCTTAGAAAGAAGATGAATATCTTACCAGAAGAAGATATGGAATATACTTGAATTTTTATTTTTATAAACATCACAATTCATCACACTTCAATACCTCCTAAGATTGTAACAATGAAAAAAAGAAAGCAGAAAAGCCAAAAAGCTAGAAAAACTGGTACTTGTTCATGGCATTCCTTGCTTTTTTGTGAAAAGAACAACTTTCCCCTCAAATCCAAAACTCGGACTTTTCTTGTTGCTTGTGCCCAAGCCTGGAAGGACACCTCTATGCTCCTGGTCCTTCGGGCTCTTCAGGGGCTAGCGAGAGCCCGTTCATGCCAAGAAGCATCTTCAAACACTCTAAGCCATCCTGTTTACCTTCGTAGTTTTCATAACTAATCCAGTTAAAATTTCAAAAAATAGGGGTTGGGGATTTAGCTCAAGTGGTAGAGCACTTGCCTAGCAAGCACAAGGCCCTGAGTTTGATCCCCAGCACCAAAAAAAAAAAAAAAAAGTTTTACAAAAAATATTCTAAGAATTATTGTTTTAAATAGAAAATACAAGATGTAAAATATATTTTATAATAACTTAATATGTTTTTGTGGATATCAATACCTTTTCATCCTCATCTTCATATTTCTAGTGTTTTGCATTCCAATACGATCTTCATTTAGCAGCAGTATTTATGTGTAATCCTCCTTTGAGAGTGGCCAGTACCCATTCCCCACACAAGGTGACTGCCCACCTTACAGAGGGTAGCTATAAAGCAGCAGAACTAGATCCCGAAATATTTTTCCACAGCCAAGTCACACAGTATAAATAGCTTGCATTTCATTTACTGGAATTTATAATTTGAATATGTTGGTAACTTAGTGATTTTTATGAAAGAGGAAAATGTAGATCACTGGGTGATGGGCTTTCTTAAAGGTTGCCTCCTAGACTAGATTTTATGCCAAAAATGTTGATCTGAAATTTATGTAAAGTTCCCGAAAACATTTTCAGAATAAGAAAAGAGGTAATATCGACCTGAAAATGATCAGGTACACGGATACATAGCTGTGAAGGGCGCGCCAGTCACCTGCCAAGAGGCTGCTCACCTCCCAAGTGGGAGGATGGTGTCTTCTGGGAACTAGGGCCTCTGTCGGCGGCCTCCTGCATAGAACCAGGACCAGCCGGCCCCCGCGCTGCGCACTGCTCTGCACTGCACTGAGTTCTTGCTCTTTTCTAGGTATCATAATAAGCACTTGGGATGGACTGAAAAATTAAATACTGTCTCTGTTCCTAGGAAGTGAACTCTTGGGAACTTGATAGGCTGACAGACAACTGCCATGCACGACAGCGTAATAATTTTGCAAAGTATGCTTAGAGCGCAACAGAGGCTGAAAAAACACTGACAAAGGCAGATCACATCTAACTCAGTCCTAAAGATGCGTGGAAGTTGACAGTGAGCAGAACGCCCAGGGGCGTGCGGGGGAAGGGAAGAGGGCAAGGGGTCTCTGGAACGCCCAGGGGTCAGTATCACTGCAGAGGGCGCCTCAGAAAAGATACAGAACAAGAAAGAGGGGAAAAGGTAAACAGCACACAGATCATGACGTGACTGGCGTACGTGCCAAGAAGTACGCCTTGTATCTGAAAAGCAGGGTGCATTCTTCTATGAGAGTTATTTTGGGAAATGAAATGAGTAATACTTGCATTTTCAATGACGCTCTGCTTATAATATGAAGAGTAGATTGGATTGGTGCTAAAATACCAGTCCTGAAACAACCACAATAAAGCAGATGGGAAGGAAGGAGGGGAAGGAGGAAAGGAAGGAGGGAGACAGACAGAAAGGGAGGGCAGGAGGAAGGAAAGAAGGAAGGAAAGAAAGGAGGGAGGGAGGGAGGGAGGAAAGAAGGGGGAGAGGAGAAAAGGAAAAAGTGAAAACAAAGAGCTGCAAACGAATCCAAGTGACAACATGGCGGTATATGTCACTGGACTTAAGGACAATCTGACTTAGTGTAAGTGGGCCGTTGGCAGCGGGAGGCTTGTAAGAAAGGGGTGAAAGTCAATGGTCAATAAACTCTCTGAGTTGAGCCCGACGGATTAATACATGTACTGTTCACTGAGATAGGAAACACAGGAGGAGGCGTGTGACGAGCGTGCAAGATTACACATCTGATTTTGGATATGGAGAGTTTGAAGACTGTGGTAAGGATCAATACTATGGACGCCTCGAGAATAACTGGGTATACAAGCTGAAATTCATGAGAGAAACTTGTTTCCCAGATTCCACCACTGGCATTTTCTTCTCCCTTCCTCCAACAGAAGTCTAGAGGCTGGAAGAGACTTTGAGGGGCACGGCTCTCCACCGTCCCCAAGTGTCTTGCTTTGCCCATCACTGACCCTTTAGGGTGGGGCGCAGCAGTCAGACGACAGAAGACCAGCACTGCAGTGGCGAAAAGCCAGAGTAGCAAAGACACAAGGAAAGCGGTCGGGTGCACATTTGTGGAATGCTTAACATCAATCAGGAGTTGAGCTATGAAGGAGGTCCTGCTTCACTTAGGTCGAGAGATCTGATGTCCACGGAGGTCAAGTAATTCACCCCAATCCACAGTCAGAAATGAGAAGTCTTGAGGTTTAAACAGAGTTCTCTGCTACCAGGAGGCCCTTATCTTCCTTCACTCGAGCACACAGCTGGCTACTTTAGTTTGGTGACAAGAATGTTGGCTGATTTTGTTTCTTCATTCTGCAGTATCACTCTATTCTGGTAATAAGTTCACGGAAGTCTACGTTCACTTGTGTCAGCCGCAAGTGTTCAAGGTGCGTGCTGTAATGAGAATGGCAAAGGGACGCGATTGTAGGACACGTGTCGGCGCCTGTTCATGCTCATTCAAGCAGTGTTTAAGTAAGTATTGATCAAATCTGTCTCTGATTTCTTTCTCTCTACTTTGGTTAATGACTGATTTTTTAAATAAAATAAAACAGCTTTGTAGACATTCTAATTATAAATGTGAACATGAAAGACAGTTGAACTACATATTAAAGAGAAGGTAAATATAATTCATGGACTGCTAAACAAAAGAAAAATGGACTTGGCAGTCTCTGTAATCATGTAAAGGAAAATGGCTTTTATTTATCCAATTTCTCACATTGAGAACATTATTTAATGGCACATTAAATAGAACAGACGGAAAAGTTTGGCCCAATGTCTTTAATCTATACATATAACCTAGAAAAACACAATACACAAATATGCTTCAAAGCAGCTGAGGACAGTTTACCGCGCCTCACTGTAGAAACCCTCCAAAAAACCTTGTAAAGTGAAAGCGACGTGAGGAACAGCTGCGACTCCACCTCGCGCTGCCTCCTCTGCTGGGCCTGCAGAGCAGGACGGTGCAGCCTCCTGCGGTCTGTCACCGCGACGGAACTCGGGCCGGAGATGCGCTACGGAGCTCGCGTACGGCCAACCAGCCTGGCTGAGTGTCATTAAACGTTTCTTGCTCTACATCCACACTTCCCAAAAAGCATAAACAACTTATAAAGTAATAATATAGACAAAGAACATTTGGTGAAGTTAATCCTATAATAAAAATAAAGAGGAGCTACAAAAAGCTTGGTTAAAGACAAGCATTTGTTTAGTTCACAGGAAATGATAGATTTAATAGATAACAGATTTAACAGGCAATAGACTTAATAGTTAGAATCTTGTGCAGAATTATCTTATTGCAGTTTACTGTTTTACTTACAAAGAGTTAATGAAAAAAATTATTCTGAAAAATCACATGCCTTTTTTTAAGCACAGGACTTGCTACAAATACCCAGAGAGACTGGCAAATCTACAAAATGACAGAGAATTGAAGTTACAAAATTAAGCAAGCACAGTTCTGGTGGTATTTTAATTCTGCCATTCTGCTGTGGTGACCATTCCAGATTCTTTTTAAATAAAAAATTGTTAAGACATTTAAAAGTCTTCTGTTTATTTTAGTTATGAGAAAGATTCTGTTTCTTCCTATTAAAGAATTTCAAATTAATCTTTCATTATCTATAATTATTCAAATAACATTACAGTATAAAGAAAACTAGCCATGACATTTATTTTCCCACATCTTCCATAAAAGCCAAAAGCATATTTTTGTATAGTCTAATGAAGAAGTGTCTTAAATGTGTCTTCAGTTTCTTCCAAACACTGACATTTTAGAAGGTGCCCATAATATGTGTATTTGAATTACGAAAAAAAAAAAAAACTTTAAAAGCATTTCTACAAGCAATCTGAGTTTTATCATTTCTAACTAGGTTTCCTAAAGGTAATAAATGTGGAAACTGCAGGGAAGCAAACAGGTGTGGATGTACAGCAGCAGCCAAGGCTTGACGCAAGGTGGTCCCCTAGAGCCACGTCCGTGTGGGTGAATGTGGTGACGGGCCCCAGGGCACTCCACAGGCTGGAGGGAGGAGACCAGGGCTCCACTTCAGCCCAGAAAGCACACCCGGGAGAGAAGGGGCGGGGGGACCAGGAGGGCGAGCACAGCACACTGCCAGCTCTGGTGGCTTCAGGAGACCACAGCCGGGGTTAGCGCAGGACACCCGTGAGCCCCCAGGGTGCTCCAGAGATGGAAGACACTAAGGAAGGACGTGACCAGAACCTGTGACCACGACCTGGGGAGCCAGTGTCCTGAGGGACCCTCACCTCCCACCTAAGGGCATAATGACCACCTGTACTTATTTGGGAGCTGTCGGGACAAGTCCTGGGGCACAGGGAGGAGTCAAGACTCAGTAGTGGTAGACAGGAAAAAACTTTCTCTTCACTAGGATTTTAAAAAGTGGAATGTATTTCCCTGCTGGGTGGTGATTCTCTTCCTGTAAAATTTACGAGTGACAGATAAATGTATGTGACCACCTAGGCAGATGCCACGCACACGGGGACCCCACACAGGGACCATAATCGCTGGAATCTCTACGCTCTAGACAAGTCTCTGATTTGGGTCAAATGGCACCAACTCCCCCAAACAGGCTCATTTTTCTAATTAGTGGTTTTATTTTTTATGTGGAACAGATACATTAACTGCGAACTTCATAACATGATCCTGACTGCCCAAATGCAATTATTGTCTTTCCACTCAGCAGTTATCCCTCTTCCACTGCCTGCCTTCCTGTGTCTCTGACCCTGTCTCTCTCTCTCTCTCTACCTCTTCCTCACTCTCTTCCTATCGCACACCTACTGAGCAACTACTGCGTGCCAGGCGGCGCTTGTAATACCTCACAAAGATCTCCCATTAGCCCTTGTTCTGCCCGGGAACATCAGTGCTACTTACTATCCACCCTCTTCTCTCAGAGGAAGCTTAAGTAACACGTCCAAGAACACACTAACAAATGCGTTTCTACCACGCTCACTTTCTAAGCAGTGCTTAAAACTAGGGTGGAAGTAGCAATGTGCACGACGACCCACGGGCCGTGCCAGCACCCAGGTCCGGCAGAGTCATCCAGCTGAGCAGAACACTGCAGAAAAACATCATCCGTTGTTCAGGTGCTGGGCAGGAGGAAGCATTATAAAATTGAACGAAATAGGAAGGCTGGGCGCTGCCCCACCCGAATTACTCAGACGCCAGAGTAAGCCGGCGCCACCTGCTCCTCCTGCCCGCCGCGGCGGGCCCAGGCGCAGTATGGGGGCGGCGCCGCCGGCGGCACAGCAGCTGGCCGGCCGGAGAGGAGCGCGGTGCGCGGCAGACAAAGGGACGTCCCCGGCCGCGGCCCCCGGCCGGCGCGGATGGAGAGCCCGGGCCGAGCAGAGCCGGGGGCGAGCCCGCCTCCCCGAGACCGGCCAACGGCAGGTCAGCGGGCGGATCTTCACCTGAACGCCATCTGGGACACTCAAAACCAAGGCGACTCCCAGGCCTGCTCCCACTATCCGGTGCGCACCAGTTAACAACAAAGAGGAGAGATGGTTACTTCAGTCCTGGAACTAACCCTAACCCTAAGTATCACGATTGTTAGACGCTGACTATTGCAGAAATGTAGATGTCTAACAAACATAAATACGTATTCCAAGTTTAAACTGCATCCAATTCTGCATGGATTCTGCACGCCCTGAGACCACAGCTACAAGGCGTCCCATGAGTTACTCCGTTATTAGCATGTACACCTTCTTACTAATACCTATCCCATAATTTATCATTCATTTTTATTCTTGACCGACCTGACAGATTTTTAAGGCTTACAGAATACTCCTTCTTTTCTCCAGATATGAAAAATTCTTCTACAATCCTAAAATACATCACACTTCAGCTTGGGCATACACATTCTGGAGCAAGCAAAACACATTTGGCAAAAAATCTGTTAAAAGCAGCGCCCAGTGCATAGCTTTTGTCTTAGTTTTGAGAATGTAATGATGGGGGTGCACTTTCAGTCTCTTACTTGGAAGCACAATCGACTTATATATAATATTTTCGTTCTTCTACTTAAACATTACAAGGGACTTTCGCTCTGGGGAATTACAAGGAAATGAAAGAATATTATTTGTTATAGAAGTTTACATATTGACTTCTCATAAATGTAACACTTAAGTAATAAAATTCCTATTTTTTGGTGGTTTAGAAATCCATTCCACAATTTTATATCCTGTCTTCCCCTTCCTCTTTCTTCTTTCTGGAAAGAATAAGAAGGCACACCTTTGCTTTCCTGGGTTAGTGAAAATGCGCAATGGGGCAGGTAACTGAGCGTTCCCATTACAGAAACGGTAACACGTGACTTAGAAAAAAATTCCTTTCTTTAAATTAATTTGAAATATGATTGGTGTGGCTATTCCAAGAACATACATGATTAACTCGCTTCGTCCAAATTCTAAGTTCACAGCAACTCAATATTGCAGCAACCATTCTGAGCAATCTGAAAGTATCTGCCAGTTACCAGTTACCATTCATCCAACCAGAAATGCGTAACACATGAATCGTTATAGTGTCAAACCTGAAATTTCTCTCTTTGCTTTGTTATCGTTTGTTTTTATTATTTTGCTTGAGATAAGGATAAGTAGTTATACCAGTTTCAACAAGAATAGAGCTATTTTCAACTTTCTATTATCCTTCTCAAAATTTCATTTTAAATATATTATTTTTGCCTTGCTCTAAATAATAGAAATGATCCTCTTTTCTATATATTTACTTTAACAATTTGACTTTAATTTCTACAAATAATCAAGAGCTTTACATTTACATTTTAGTGCTATTTTTATTTGTGGTTAAAAAAAATGTCTTTTGCCAGATATGGTAGTGCACACCTGTAATCCCAGCACTTGGGAGGCTGAAGCAGGAGGATTGCTGTAAGTTTGAGGTCAGCCTAAATTTGAGGCCAGCCTGGGCTACATAGTGAGTTCAAGGCCAGCCCGAACTACACGGTGAGACGCTGTCTCAAAAAAATGTGCTTTCTTCTCAATTGACATTTTGGACATTTTCTTTATATCCATTAGTTCACAGCTTTATGACTGTACTGTAAATAATTAGTTTGATACCAAAAAGACACAATAATTTAAGGATAATAAAATATGTTGACAATTATTTTTGATAAATTAAGAATGGAAAAACATTTTTCCATGGCTCATAGATTAATACAATCTTAGTAAAATAAAAATCTCATTAGTTCTTTCTCAACTCAGGTTAACAAATAAGACATCTTGCATAAACTAATTATACTCATCAAACTTAAAATCATTGCTTTTTATTCTCACTATACTACTGACAACAGATATGTATATAAAATGATCAACGTGCTCAGATTATTCATAAAACCACCTTTGTACAAGGACAAACTAATAGAATCCAAAAAAACACCTCTTGATTTTTTGGTTATTTAGGGCATTCTTTAAAAACAAAGTTGCTAAGGAAGCTGCTATTCTTTCCTTCACCACTCTTTCTTTGCTTCCCGCTCTTCACAGTTCTGTCCTGCTTCTTCAGAGCTCATCCGCGTGTGAGTGAATCACATCTCAGGCAGCAGGGAGGTCAGGACTGGAGCAGAGGATGGCAGAGGATGGACAGTGGGTGACGGGATAACACAGGGGCATTCAAACTGCCCTCCACCAAAACCTAACCTGTGTCTTTCAATAAGGAGCAATATTTCCTGAATCACTGCAAAGCAATTCTAGATTTCTCTTCCGACCTTTTACAATAGAAGAGCTGAAACAAAACCAGAGCCTTGTATTTTGAAGATGGAGCAGAAGAAAATATTTCCATTGTTTTTCTTGCCTTATGGATTCTCCCTAACTCCGTCAGTTTATTTTCTACCATCTCTGCTGGAAACATATTTTACATGGCATCCATTACAAAAAAACCAAAATTCTTGATACTAATATTATTACATAGAAATCCTACACATTGAATGCAACAGATAAAATACAATTATTAAGTACCTGAAGTTTGGTTCTAAGAATTCAAACAAAATACCTGCTTTCAAAAATTTCAAAATTCTACTTGTGAATTTTCGAATATTACCCATAAAAAGAAGAGGAAAATTCCTCAACTCCATAGAGAAATGAAGGGAATTTAATTCAGCAGAAGCAAAGAGCACGTGGGATTCTAGGTGACCCCACGGGGCTGAGGCAGGACATCGGGGGACCTGGACGGCGCCCAGGAGAGGGTCTCGCCTCCTGCGACTCAGGGGTCATCCCGACAGCTTGCTTCCCCCTTGGGGCCCAATGCCGTGCATCCACGGACCCCGTCTTCACCTTTAGTATCAAGAAACACCTTGCTTTTCTATCTTGTCTTTCATGACTCCATCTGAAGCTTCGTTGAGATGGAGTTAGCGTCTACGTTAGAATACTGCCAGCCGTGGAGTCAGCGGAGTTCCGCATCCCCGCGTCTCATTTCCCCTGTTGTCAGCACCCCACCGGACAGTAACCGTGTCACAGGCAATGGACCAAGAGTGGTACATCCCTGTGATCTAAAATCCACTTCATTTCTACATCTTCAGTTTTACCTAGCAGCCTTTACAGTCCCAAGATCCCAGCCAGGGTTTTACGAAACTGTGTTTTCGACTAAAATCCCAGCCAGAGGCTCCGCACCTGCAGGACTCTGAAGGCTCTCGAATACTCACGGGATTAGGGAACGACTGAGTGAACTCACCCTTCCTGAGACGGCGCAGAAGATCCTAAATGCCCGAAGGGCTGCATCAGGATGCACAGCAAAGGGACTGAGCATCGAGGGACACCCTAACGTAGGAGTGCCGGAAAGGCGCCCAACGAGAGGAGGTAACGAATGTGCGAATCTTACAGGATGCTCTCCACGGCTGGCCGAGGTTAGATGCTTTCCCGTCTGATCTCAGCACCTGTATTGCCTGTTGTGCCATGACTTACACCATCGATAGATAACTAGCGACTATATGCTGGTCACATTTAATACAACGAGGGAGGTAGAGGATAGTACTGTGGTTAGACACCTACGGATCCAGCGTGCTCCTACTGCCATCTGGACAAAGGAACAGATGACCCTCCTCCCTCGGTGTGGATGTGAGGCAAAGCAAAACGGAACAGAAAGTCTGGGGTCTTTTCTCTCACACTGAGCCCTGTGTCTCTCAGACTGGAGTGTCGCCCACAGTCACTGGGAGGGCCTGTGACGGACGACAGGACTCCTGGGCCCCAGGACATGGACTACCTCGATCTGAGTCTGCCATTTCCAGCAGACACTGGTGTGGCCAGTCCACGGGCCACACTGGATGCAGCTCAACCCCATTTTCAATGGCCATCTGCCTGTAACCTGGAAGGGAGCAAAGGAAAACCACAGTGTGGTCTTCTCCTCTGCAGGGATATTCAGCACTGTCTTCTTTCGGGAGAATATTTAGTAGAAGCTCAAGGTTTTAGAAAAAGAAAGTTAGCTGAGTGTGGTGACACAAGCCTGTAGCCCCAGCTGCCGGGAAGGCTGAGGCAGGAAGATTAGGGATTCAAAGTCACACTGGGCACCATGATGAGACCCCATCCCAAATGTCAATCAACCAGTCAGCCTTCATAATTCCATCACTTTGACTATAATGTGGAAACCAACTAATTTTTTTTTGTTTAAAATGCAGTAGATAACGAAAACCCACCCGGTAGTTACAGGCCTTAGAAGTGACTTGAACGAGTAGTTTTATTCTCTCCACAAAGGCTTTAGAAAAAGTATTCCTTGACCACGAGGAACTTAAGATAGATTTAAGAACATTACATAAGCCGAAAACTACTATAAAACATCATGACAACATGCCACACATCGGAGTTGCCACACAGTTCACCTTGTCACAACAATCCTATGACACAGAAGGACAGTGCTCATCGGTCTGTTAGAGAAAAGTAAGTCTCAGAAGTTCAGTGGTTTGTAATAACACAGAATCCATCCTGCAGATTCAAACAGGATCTTAAAATCGTTGAGTCTATTCTCTTTCAACTACAGTATCCTGTTTGTTAACACAGTTTTCAAGTATTTTGAGAAATCAGACACATCAGGAGATCTGCGAGGAGAAGAAACGAGCGTTACATTTGAGCAAGTGGAAAGAATGTGAGACATCACGTGGCCATAATAAAGTAACATCTTGGACTCAGGCAAGGAGTACGTAGGAGCGGCAACAGCCCTACCAATGCTGGGAGCATACCTTCCACTTGCTTAGGCCTCTGGTGTCTCTAGAACTCAGAGTTCTAGAAGCCCGGTCCCTGGTTCTCATCCCTTCCTGGGGGGAAGGGGTCGGCAGAGAAGTGTCAGTGTCCCCACACAACCTCTGCTTCTTGGCTCTTTTATTCCCCTTTCCTTTGCTGCTGTTCCTTTCTGGTTGTGCAGATGGTCTGGCCACCTAAAATCGTCACTACTCTTATTCCCAGGGATGCTGTTACTCTGCTCTATCCTGTAAACAAAACCCTCTTTTTCTTCTGGTTTTCCCAAGTTAAAACTCCAAATGG
Source organism: Hystrix cristata (assembly GCA_004026905.1). NCBI lineage: Eukaryota > Metazoa > Chordata > Mammalia > Rodentia > Hystricidae > Hystrix > Hystrix cristata. The sequence goes on along the minus strand of PVJO010017243.1, from coordinate 22,343 downwards.
AGAAAACAAACCAAAGCACACAGAAGCAGAGTGGTTTCCGTCAATGTATTCTCACCGCAGACTACATGGCTGGCAGGCTCTGCTTCCTCCTGTCGGTGCCCTGACCCCTCTCCTCTCCCATCACCCCAGCCTCACGGTACACACGAACATCAGCTTCCCCTGGAAAACCAGTACAGGGAAAGAGGGCCCAATGCCGAGGTGGCTATCAGTGTTGTTCATTTAGTATTTCATTGTTTTGAAAGTCATGGATTTCAACAATTTTTGAATGCCCAGAGCATAGAAACATTTTTTGCTTTTACGTTAAAGGTCATCATGTTAGACAACAAAAATGAAACAAATATTGAAGACAAAAAGAGGACCAGTGATTTCGAATCCTTTGCTACAAATATGCTTTCTTTCCAGTTTTGGCTTAACTTGAAGAAGAGTAAGAAATATCTGTCTAGAAAAGAAGCAGAGGAGGAGAAAAAGGGAGGAGAGGTGGTGCGGGGCCCTGGATGTAAAGTAGATGAAGAACGATGTGCTAAGAGAAAGGGAGGAGGTGAAGAGGCAAGAACCTCAGAAAGACAAGGGCGTCAAACAGTCTCAGGAATTCCTTCTGGATTCTCCAAAGTACTGGAATATAGGTTTTCAAAGTAATTACTAATAATACTCTGGATTTTGGCAGCTTCCGTTGTGATTTCATCTTTTTCATTTCTAATTACATTTAGAGTTGAGAATTAATTCTCTCTTTCTCTTTCTTTTCTTTCTTTCTTTTTTTTTTGTAAAATTGGCAAAGGATTTTTCTATTTTATTATTTTAAAGACCAACCAAAACTGGACTAAGAAGATAAAAAAGCCACAATGATCCAGTAACAGGAAACAAAATTGAGGCACAAAACTACCAACTATGAAAAGTCCAGGACCCAGTGGATTCACCACCGAATTCTATGAGAATTTCAGCAAGATCAATGCCAGTACTCCTCAAACTCCTTAATGAAACCAAAAGGGAAGGAGTGTTTCTGAAGTCATTCATGGAAGTTAACACTACCTTGATTCCAAAACTAGACAAAGACTCAACTAAGAAAGAAAACTGCAGGACAATCACTGTAGAGAACATAGATGCTACATCTTCAACAAGATATTGACAAATGGAATGCAACAAATTGTTTTAAAACATCATAAATTATGACCAAGCAGGCTTCATCCCAGGGATGCAGTGATGATTCAACATACACACATGATAAAATGCAAAGCATCACATACACAGAGGCCAGGAGAAAAGTCTCAATAGGTTCAGAACAACCCTCCAAAGAAATCCAACATCCATTCAGGGCAAAAACCTTGAAGAAAACGGGTACAGAAGAAAACAGGTATAGAACCTTAACACAACTGAACAAAAGCCGTTTATGGCAAATCTACCGACAACATCATATCAAATGAAGAAAAATGGACGCATTCCCTCTAAAATCAGGAACAAGACAGGGACGTTGTCTATCACCACTCCTGTTGAACACAGTACTCAAAACATTAGCAAGAGCAATTAGGCAAATAAAAAATATGTATAGAAAAGGAAGTCGCAATATCCTTATTTGTAGAAGAAATGATCTTTTATATAGAAGACCCCAAAAAAGTCCACCAAAAGACTCATAGAACTAATAACTAAATTCAGTAAAGTAGCAGGACACAAAAGCAACAGATGAAAATCAGCAGCATTCCAGTAGGCCAGTAATGAACCCACCTAGACAGAAATTAGAAAAACAATACCATTCACAACAGCTTCATGAAACACTAAATACTGAGGAATTAACCTAACAAAGGAAGACAAAGACATCTACATCAAAAGCTATAGTACTCTGAAACAGGAGATAAAAACATCAGAAAATTGAACAATATCCACACTCCTGGATAGGCAGAACAAATACTGCTAAAATGGCCGTATGTCCAAAATTGATACACGGATTTAATTCAATCCCAATCAAAATACCAACAGCATTCCTTACAGAACTAGAGAAAACAGTCCTGAAATTCACTTGGAACCACAAGGGACCCACAATAGCAAAAGCAAACTTGGATATCAAGAGCAAACAAGAGGCCTCACAATGCTGGATTTCACGCTATACTACAAAGCTACTGTGATTTAAAAAAAAATAAATAAACAAAACAGCATGATACTGGCACAAAAATAGACATATGGATCAATGGATCAGAGCAGCCGCTCCAGAACAACACCAGGCACAGGCAGCCATCTGATCTTTGACAAAGGGGCAGAAACATACGCTGGAGGAAAGAGCCTCTTCAACAAATAGTGCTGAGAATGCTGGCTGTCCACAGGCAGAAGACTGAATCTAGCTCCATATCTCTCACCACGTACTGAATGAAAATCAAAATGGATCAAAGATCTAAACGTTAAAAGAGAAACATTGAATCTGTCCGAAGATAAAATAGGCAAAACTTTCTAAAAAGAACCCTAATTGCACAAGAAATTATACCAAGAATCAACACATGGGATGATATCGAATTAAAAAGCTTTTACCCAGCAAAGGAAACAAGCAACAGAATGAAGAGACAACCTACAGAATGGGAAAACATTTTTGCCAGCTAGTCCCAGGACAGAGATTAATATCTAGACTGTACAAAGAACTCAAAACAAAACAAAACAAAAAAAAACCTGGACCCCAACAGAAAGACTCAACCAAAATATGGACAACTTAAGTGAAGAGATACTTCTCAGAAGTACAAATGTCCAATAAATATATGAAAAAATGCTCAACATCTCTGGCCATTAGAGAAATGCAAATTAAAACAACACTGAGATTCCACCCTACTCCAGAAAGAAAAGTTGTCATCCAGATATCAAATAATAGTAAATTCTGGGGGAGGTGAGGGGGTAGGAAGAAAAACAAGTACAACCACTACTGAAATCAGTAGTGTAGACTCCTAAAAAAAAAAAAAATAGAAATTGCATTTGACAGAGCTATTCCCCCTTCTAGATAACCGCCCCCAAAGAGTTAAAGACACCCTATTACAGTGATACATGCATATCCAGCAGCAGCAGCACAATTCATAGTATCTAAATCTTGGAAGCAGCCTCTAGGTCCATCAACAGATGAACAGATAAATAAAATGTGATATACATGTACTACTATTCTGCCATAAAGATGGATATATTTGAGTCATTTGTAGGAAAATGGATGCACACTGAGACCATAACGTTAAGTGAAATAAATCAGACACACAAGGTTAAATATTGCATGATTTCTCTTATGTCAGAAACCCAAAGTATAAATAAATGAAAGAGCCAAACAGAAGATGGATCATAGGAAACAAGGAGATAGATCTTTCACAAATGAGAAAGGGACCAAGAGATGGAGAGAGGGTAGAGAGAAACGGAAGGGAATGAGAAATGAATTGAGACGTGTTACGCACGTGTACCAACTCCCCTCAATGAACGTAATCATTATGCACAAAAATGAAATTTTTAAAATAAATAAATTAAAGTGTACAATAGAAAATTAGAGTTAATAAAATAAGTATAGATGAAAGAGTGTGGCTGATGGGACCAGAGGACTTCTGGACGCCCCTGTTGTCTCACTAATTGAGGGGCAGAAGGTGAAGAGCCAGGGAAAGCCCAGGTTTTCTCCTAATGCATGTTTGAGTGAAGGAACCATAAATAGTTGCCAGGGATTCCTGAGTTTCCCAGGCACTCTTCACCCCATCCCCATGAGATCCTCCTGTGAAAACCATGGCTCGAAGTAGTTGTTTTCTTCATCTGTCCACTCAATGGGTCTTTACTGAATACCTACTATGTGTCAGGAATGAGCCCTGCCCTAGTTACCTCCTTGCTCATTCTCCCAAATGCAGAGCTGGCCTTCTTTCACTTTCAAAGCAAACAACACATGCTGAGCTGATAGCCACTTGGAGGACACTGTTTAGTTTAACTTTGGTCAGTGTGGTCTGGCCTTTGTGACATCAGTCCCATTGTGCTTTACAATGCTGGATCCACAATCACCGTTGTTAGTAATGTGGTATTTTGTGGATTTGGTCTGCCGTCTCCAAGGTGCCCGCAGATAAAGTTCCAACTTTCCTATAGTAATTTCAAAATAGTAGAGTCATCCTTATCATTTTTCTTTCTGGTCATCTATTCCAATAAGAACCAACTTCCATGAAAGAAAAGCTTTACTTTCCAGTAAAAGTCTGTAACGATCAAGGATCTTCTTATTTTAAATTGAAAATTAGTAACTAGTTCATGTTGCTTTCAAAAGAAAAAAGCGAGCATAGACTAAGTATCTCTGAATCTCCTCTGATTCATTAATTTCTGGACAGCTTCCTGTGGGTTAAGTATTTTCCCACTATCTCTTGCAACCTTTTCAAAGTTCTGAAAATTATGTGTTATTCCACTCTAAAGATGCGAAAATTCATACTCAGAAAACCTAAGTAGGTTGTTCATGCTGTAAGGCCAGAAGCCAGATGTAGAGTAGGGATACGTCATCCAAACCGTAGGCTTTCAGGCCACGGAAATTAGAATGTGAGAGTATTTTGGAAGACCTGAGCTAAAATACGGTCCATGTTTACTGTTCAAGGCTTGAGCAGACAGTGGCGACGGCTGAGGATTTAGCCATCAAGGATAGAAGAGGAAATACATTTCTAAGTGTTGAAAGTCAGGCAAGACAATCGACATCACTCCTCCACACCGCTGTGTAGGTAGCGACACCAGGGCGAAGCCTCCGGTCACAGACGAACAGCTGGGCATTAGAATACAAACAGGCCAAAGAGCTCGTGAGTAACTGACTGCCTGGGCCACCACAGCACCAGGTGAAGGTCCAACTGTCAACTACAAAAAGCTGTCTGTTCTTGGAACGATCGCGTCTTTCGACGGAAAATGTGCTCTCAATACAAGAGACTGTAACTTGGTTTAAACATGGTATTGACAAATCCTTTTACTTCAAGTCTGGATACCCCACTTACGAAATTTCCAGTCTTCTCATGACCAAATTTATAACACGCACAGAGAATAATGCTTGCTGAATCCTAAAGAATAACAACACTGATAGTTTCCCTGAAGCCTCAAATGCTAATTAAAAATGTACCATGAAAAAATACTACAAAACTAACCAACCATCATCCTTCATATAATTTACAGAATAATCCAAAGGGTCAGATTTTGTGCTAAAAACTGGTAGCATCATAGCAGCCCTGTCAATTCAAACCAAGAAAAGAATCTAGATCTTCATTCTGTACCATCTGGAAAATGTGTAAGTGACGAGACTTTGGTTCGTTCTGTCCGAGAAAGAACTTAGAGGACAGTAACGGCATGACGGCTGTGGATGAAGGCGCAAGGGTACCAGGTGCCCTTTCTGGACTCCTGCAGGCCAAAAGCGTTCAAAAGAAAGGAGTGAATAGTGCCCTCTCCACTACCGAGAAATCCCAGCAGCGACTCCTGCAGATATTTTTGTTGAACTAAACTGTCTCAGCAGATTGTTAACAATTTCCATGAGTAGCAGCCAATTTGATGGTTAGATGCATTACTATGTGGTCACAGAACCAAGGGCACCCCAGTTCTCCGTCCCGTCCCAGTGAGGAAGAGTCCCTCTGTGAGACACTGTCAGGCTAACTGACACACCGACCCGGAGAGCAAAATAATATGACAACATACATTTTTCAGAGACTACTCCATTATAACATAACTACTGCATATATTTATTAACCAAAAACAGATATTTATTGTATGTTGCATATGGAATACTGCACCGAACATTTTTAAAAATGGTTGTGCCCACATAGGCAATTCTCAAACTCAAAATTGTCCCAGATCATTTATGAACTCTAACCCTGGCCTTCCTCCTCATTCTGTATTCTTACTAAAGGGTAAATGTTTTCCCATTGTAATATAGGATATCTTGGTAAGAAGTGAGTAATTCACACAACCATTCAGGGACTTACGTCCCAATTCACTAACATGATCTGCAGGCAGCATTTGTAGCAAATATAAAAACACAAAAATAGCACTATCTAGCATTCTTACATGCACTGCCCCTTCAGAAAGCACATTTTGCATGAACAAACTCAACAAAAATACTCTGTTCTTTGCGTCTTGACCAGTGCTCTTGTAAAACGTAAGTTCTGTTAGTAAGTCTACCACTTACTTCTCACTGATTCACCCTGATAGAGATCTGGGCATACAGTCTAATGTTTACTCCCAGGTCCTAAGTAACTTCTGTGATTATGAACCATGCCTATGGCCAGTTGTTATTTACTGACACCACGGATGTGTGCCTAACATCACGACTGACAATACCTAGCTACTGGCGAAGGAACCAAAGCCTGTCAGGAAAAACTGGCTCAGTCTCTGCCTAGTGTTTTGTTTGGTCTGGACAGAAAATAAATACTGCAGCCTCCAGGACTGTCACTCAAAACTTATTCAGCACTATGTTCTTCTAGAGTCCTGCATGGTGTGAAGTGGCTATGTGCACTAAACAAATACATGTGTACTTAGAGCAACAAATACTGGATACTGGATATGAATACTGGAAAACACCCACAGGATGTCATGATCTTCTAAGTTATTTTAACTAGAGGCCAAAGGTAGAGATGGCAGGATTTGGAGTGAAGACAATCTGTGGAGATAAGCCATACATTCTTTTGTTATTTAAGACCAATTTCTTCTGCCTTCTGTATTAGCACTGTTCAAACATTCACTGATATTAGAGCTAACCTCATGCCATTCCTAGGTTGTTCTTCAGACATGTTTCCTGCCAACATTCCCAATTTGTATCAGTCTTCAAAACAACACAAATTTTTAAGTTAGAAAGTCCATTCATAAACACTGTCGCTTCATTTGATCCCCTCAAAAACTCTCAAAACCATGACAAACCTGAGCTCATACAGTTTTAATACCCAAACAAAGACACAACAGTTAACACTCTTCATGGCACATTTTTATATGTATGGATGTATATTCAATGCTTAAATCTCTGTTTGGAATGTCAACATATTTTAGGATTGATCTTCTGCCATCACATGCCTTTATTTAACTCTCTCTTCACCAAACAACCTACGAGAACTTTCTCTGCATAGTACCCATTCTGCTTGGTTCCTGTAATTATTGCGCCTTTCCTATTAGGGACTCTGGACTCCTCCCATATCTGCTGAACTTCCTTGATCAAATTTCCTTGATTCAGTCCTCCCCCCTTAGGACACACACGATGGGATTTCTTCTGTGACCAAGTCTTTGCGTGTGTGTTTATTCTTTTTTGAAGTCCATTATCAAGAAGGTTATTTTTGCCTCCCCTGAAACTCATTAATGCAGAATGGTGACAGACACGGTGAGGACAGGTATCAACACAGGGAAGTGGCTTAACCCACCGGGACTCTCCCCTCCTTCTCTTTCCCTGATCTGTCATGAGGAGCACAACAACGTTACTCTTTTTAGCTGAAACAAAGTTTGCTATAGTGCCTGACTATTCATGAACCTTTAACAATTTGCCTGCTATAGTTGACTTCAACTCAAATCTTGACTGAAAAGTCTTTCAGGGCAGGACAGCATCTTGCCATTTTAATCTTTGCTATATTTTTCCGGTGTAAACTTGATCTATTTTGTGCCTACAAAATGCATTTTAAAATGGATATATATGTGAACATAGTGATTAGCTTTTGTTTTATGCTCTCAGCTTGCCCTAAATTGATGTATTTTTTAACATCGAGGTGGGATGGGATGTTTGATAAGAAGAAGAAATTTAATATCATCCCATTGCAGGTGGAGGGCAGTCGAAATAAGCTAAAAGATGTTCTAGATCTCATACCGCCTCTCTACCTTGTCTTTCACTTGTGGTGCCATTTTTCCTTTTAATTTTAATGGCTACTTCCTCTCTGGCTCTATTTAGGAACATGTCATTTTCAGAAGCAGCAGGAAATGGTGGAGAGAGGAAAAGGGGAATTCTCCGGGCAATTTTCTGAGCATATTTTTGTATAAACTGACTCAAGACACAACACCTAAATTTTCTCCGCCTTCTTAGGAAGAGATATTTTAGTTCTCAAATGCCACTTCAAAGAGGAAGACCTTCTTTCTCCCACATGGCATGAACCACTGCTGTGGGAAAGCACCTGGAGGAGTCCTGGAGACACCTCTGGTAAGCCTTGGGGCGACCCATAAGGGGCAGGCAGGACGGGGTGCCAGAGCGCTTCTCACTGGGAAAGACTCCACACTCACTTGCCACTTTATTTATCGCATTTCACGTGGCAATGAAAATTCTGACACCATTCAAGACAGCAGAAGATGAATCTGAAGCTGTGGCCCGTGTTGAAGACCTCTGAAAGGTCCCCCGCACCCTGGAGCAGAGAAGGGAAGCGGGCTGCTCCGCGCCACGGGCCGCACTGCAGGTGTCTGGCTGACGCGCTGGGTTTTCCGCTCACTGAGACACGCGATGCGCAGGTCTTGCTGCGGCAGGCTGCATCCCTGGTAGGGTCTCTCGCTGACTTTGCTGGCTGACCTGCACCAGTAAGAGCTTCCTCTCCGCGCCTCGGGGGACTTTGCCGTCTTAGTATAAAGGCACCAAATGGCGCGTTTCCAGGCTGTTCGACTCAATCAAAAGCTTAAGAAAAGCCAGAGGGAGATCTCGTGGGAGGCAGTCTAGCATACACACAGATCCGAGCGGTTCTACTCCCACACCACAGACACAACTCACAAAATCAATTACGGTTACTTCTTTCATACGAGACATGGAGAGACCTGGGGATTTAGCTCAGCGGTTAGAGTGCTTGGCTAGCACGCACAAGGCCCTGAGTTCGATCCCAGGCACCGGAAACAAAACAAAACAAAACTGACACAGAGAAGTTGAGCTTGGTGACTGCATGGCATCCACTTGTGTCTGCTGCACTCTGGCCAGGCGGTAAGCACTTGTGGAAAACATCAAATGGGCACCTTGGAAAACACAAGCAGGTGCCAAACACCAAGCTCCCCGCACTGAGGCAGAAAAGGCCCACAGTGGGCACAGCAGAACCGTGGTCTGCCAAATCCGGCAGCTTTGCACCATGTTTATGTAAGAAAAACAATCAATTTATTTCTCCCAGCCCTGCTGATCCAGATTCCTTTACCTCATATTATATCTGAACATATTTCTTATAAATAAGGATTTTGATACATGTCCTGATACAGAACATCTTTCCAAATCAAAATATCTAGGCTAATGCTGCATACTGTTATATTTTAAATGCAAATTTAGTATCACTGTGCTTCTTAAATTTTTGTCATCTACAAGACAGTGTTATAAGACATTTACTAAACTACGAAAGTATCCACGGTTTTAACTAAGTAAAAATTTCTAGTCACCATTATCTTTTCCATTGTCCAACGAAAAGACAAAAAGACTAATCCTGCCATAAAATTGGCCTCTCTCTTTTGTTCCACCTTTTGCTAAATATTCTACCTACATTTAGAAAATACAAGCTGCTGTTCTTTCCATACTAGCGAATAGTTTCAAAGCTTACACAATTGGAAAATGGTTCTTACGTAACCCTCATTACCGCATCTGTTACCTCTCTCGGTGCACGGGGATAATACCTACTTCTTCCCAGACAATGTATTCCAAATTTCTTTATAGCAGTCAAGTGACTTTCTCAGAGCATGAGTTTTGTTCGCGGTCGGTTGAACCTGTTCCTGTCTGGCTTTTACCTGTCTTGACGCAAAACCTACTTGATCATTTATTTATGAGTCTGATGTTGCTTTTCAAGACATAATAGCAGAATAAAATATTCAAGCGACCGTGCAGCGAGACGAATTCGCGTTCCGGACTAGCCGGGGCTCAATCCTGCTGCGTTCAGACACCGGTTTACGGCGACTGCCCGCCGATACATCTAAACGCGGCCGAACAACCGACCCGAGTAGAGAGGTAATTTGCAGCCGCCGCGCTAAGTGCGCGGCGACGACTGCTCTCGCGGGCAGCGCGGCGTTTCTCTCGGCAGGAGTTTGCTCCCCGCGCGGACCCGCCGCCCGCCCGCCCGCCCGCCGCGCGTCGCCTACCTGAGTGCGCCGGGCGCAGGCGGGGCCGCGGGGCGTCGGCGCGGCCGGGGGCGCAGAGGCGCAGCAGGGCCCCGCAGAGCAGCAGGCCGGCGGCGCCCATGGCGCGGCCGCACCGGCGCGGGCTGGCTGTCAGGGCGCGGGGCGCGGGCCAGGTGTCCGCGGCGCGGCGGGCGCGGGCGGGGCGGAGGCGGCGGCGGCGGAGGCGGCGCTCCCAACGCGCCCGGCGCCCGCGGGGAGGCGCGAGGGGCGGCGGGGCGGGGCGCGCTCGGGCTCTCGGGGGCGCAGCCGGCGTGCCAGCCGCGGGGCGAGCCCGGGCCCGCGCCGCTCTCCGCGGGTCGCCGCGCCCGGCCGCGCCCCGCCCCGCCCGCCGCCCGCCCGGCGCGCTCGGGACGGCCGGCCAGCGCCGCCAGCGGCCCCGCGCGGATGCGGGCGCGCTCGGAGCGCAGCGGGGCGGGGGCGCGGGGCGAGTCCCGCTGCGGGCTCCGGGGACGGCGGGGCGTGCGCACGCCCTCCCGGGGGCGCCCGCGGAGAGGTCGAGACCCGCCTCCCCCCACGCCTGTGCGGGGGAGGGAAGCCGGCCCGGCCGCGCGGGGCGCCGAGCTCCGTCCTCCGCGTGTTTCTCTGCACGCTGTTTGTGTCAATAAGCTTGACGCCGTTTCCATCTCCGTTGCGTCAGGCTCGCAAACTCCGGCGCTGTCGGCACGGGAATGAACGGTGTTCTTTTAAGACGCCAAACAGCTGGAAGAGATACTTGATTGACAGTTGAGGGTTAGAAGGTAAACGGCGTCCACTTAGGATTTTTGTTTAATTCCACATTTTAAATGGTAATGGCTAAGGACACGTTTTGAGAATGATGTGTTTAAAACCATGTGATTAAAACAAAGATGACTCGGGTCACCCCAATATTTTGCCTTATATACTAAGCCAGAAGTGCAGCCAGGCGTTCTCTACATTTTTCCAAGCATGGCATTTTCTTATACAAGCAGGGTATATTTAGTAAAATGTAAATGTCGCTGGATATTATAAATAATTAGACTTACGAAGGTCTGCAAACTTCAACAAGCTCTAAACGTTATTTAACACTTATGCAGCATGCAGTATTTAGAAACTTTGAACCTGGGGTGGGCTCTGTAGGTGCTGGCGTAGTTTGAAAGCCGGCTGATGAGCCGCAGACCCGATCGCGCTCTGCAGAACCTTGGAAATCCTCTTGTACTTCCTTCCAGAACCGAAGTAACTACAAAGTAAAAAGAAACTTTTATATGCATTATCTAGTGGCAGGAATCTGGAAAAGTAAATGCAGTGTCTATAACTTTTATTATAAGTGCTACCCACATGCAAGTGAAATTCCACTTAGGATTCCACAGTCTGTCCCAGCTTTGTTATGGAGCTGAGGCAACAGAAGTCTTTACAGCCATCTCATCAAGAGCCACGCTCATGCCATTAAGTGTCTACAGCAGGAGTAAGCGCCAGGAATGCCAGGATTTGTCTTCAGCTTTACATGTTAGGTCTGGGCGATCCTGACCTGCCAAAATAATAGATTCCTGTAGGTCCCTCAGAATGTGCTGTGTGTATTTGTCAATCATCACTGCTGTTGCTTATTCCCTTTAATCTTCTCCGTGTCTTTCTGCCTTTCTCTCTATCCTACAGAAAGCCTGTAGATGATCCATAAAATGACTAAAAATACTAAGTATCTAGAATTATCCATAGCTCAGCTTCCCTCCTGCAGCTATAGCTTTGGAATAAAGAAGGGACTTCAGGATCAAATTAGTCACTCACATCACAAACTAAAACAGGAAAATCTTTTTAGAAACAGGGTTGCCAGATAAGGTGGGTCGTAATAGACAAACGGGTATCTCTAGATGCATACAAACCCAAAATGCTATAGAGTCCACTAGGACGTCAAAATCGCGTGACTTGGAAGAGATGTCTAGACACCCTTGGATAAATGGAAATGGAAGCACGTTGTTAAAAAAGAACTTACCACCAATAGTGAGTGAAGACTTTTAGTGGACTGCAAGGCATATTGGGTTTGAGAGGAACGAGGCTGCCATTTTGAACAACATCTGACAGCATGGAAAGCCTCGTGAGAAGAGACGCGCCAATAATGAAGGGGTCATTTCCAGGTCGAGTGTCCATGAGGAAGTCTCCCATGTCGCTCATCCTTCACGGTGGTATGAAGGTCAGTCTCACCCTTGCAGCAGGGAAAGAAAAGACACGGCGCTGGGTACTCGCCAGGAGCTCCTGGTGCTTCAGTGGCAGGTTTCGTCCCTGGTTCCTCACTTTAACACTAGAACGCTGCCCTCTAGAGCAGTTCTCCCCAGAAGGGGGTGTGAGACCATTCACTCTCCAACCATGTGGGACCTGCGAGAAAAGAACAGATCCCTGTGTCCCCACCCACATTCCCAATTTTCCTAAAGTGTTGCACGCTGGTGCTTGAGTTTCACAAGAGATTCTTTGAGGTCAAGGTTACCCAGACCTCAGATACCTGCTTGCTGTGTTCACTGTTTTTATTATAAAAACATAGTGTGATTAGAATTCAACTTAAAATTTTATGAAATGAAACCATTATTTCCTAGACTTGCGCTACTGATATTTTTTAGATAGGAGCAAAACTAAACAAAAATCGTGGCTGTTAATCTCTGTGCCACCTGGAATTTCCTTCTTGAATGCATGCAGGAGGCACTCCAGCCCCTGGCAGTAGTGAAGCGTTCTGCTCTTCCAGCTGAAGAACTCTGAGCGCAAGTGATGTGTATCGCGGCTGAGCTGAGTCAGTGCAGTGCTTTCTGCAGGAAATTTTTCTTTCTCAAGTCATTTCTTTAGTAAAGGAAGAGACTTGACACTGAAATGGTGGGACTCCAAGATGGAAGCATGTTGGGTCGTTGGATCACTGCTCTGGGGACAGTGCCCTGGAAAGTTACTCAGACCTGGGACAGACTTTGTATGAGTGGGAACCAAGGGTGTTTCGTTAAGCTACTTGGGTGGTTGTTGGCTTGTTTTTGTTTGTTTTTCATCACTACAGCAGTGTGTTCTCTCTGACTAAATGCACACACTTTCTGTATCTTGCTTTGGGAATCCTGCCCTTGGACAGACACAGGGAATCAGCAGGTCACAGTACTATGACTCTCTGTCTGCCACTGAAATTCCCACCAGCAGAAGCTAGTAATGCTGCCCAGAAGAGATGTGGTCACTTGGGGACCAAGAAAGGGGCCAAGTGACTTCTGGGACCATTTTTAGATGGAGGCAGATATGTCCCAATCTTTCCAAGTGAGCATTATACACAAAAATTATCTCGTAAATATTTTAAGTGAATACCATACGACTACACATCTAGCAGATTATGATTAGAACCATTAATAAACTGTCACAGTAGCAACGATTTTGAATCTTTTAAAATCAAAGATAAAATTTCTCTGCGGTGGCTGTGGAATTTCAGCCCCTCTAATCCCTCCTCCTCTCCTGCGCGCCCTGCTGTTCCCGGGATGTCCAGTCTGGGGCCTCTCAAGTGTCCACGCCACAGCTGCTGTATCATCACGGCTGCTGATTCCTTCGCTGAGCCTTCAGTCCACATGCCTCGCGTCACAAAACATGTGTCCGGACGAACTGCTTCTCACAGCGAGTGTTTCAACAAACAGATAACTGAGTTAGTCCCGATTTATATGCTGCAGGCAACAGCCCTCGAAAATGGCATCCCACCACTTGGCACCGCCAGGCTCCGGCCCCCCCACCTGCCTGAAAGAGGTTCACCGGCTGTCAGCTGACATCGCCCAGAGGACTCACCAGGCAGGAAACCGACCACACTTTCCAGGCTTTCCAGGCAGACCAGCTACTCTAAAACACAAGAAAGATCCATAATGTTTAACCAAAATCGCTCTTCACAAAATTTTCAAATTCTTTGTGTCTGTATTTGACTTATACTAGGTTTATTCTCATCTTTCAGCTGCCTGGTAATAAAGAAAGCAGAAGCCTGTGATGCGGGTACTGGCTTTAATAGACTTTAATCAAAAGTGGTGATGTTTCTTGTGCTTTTTTGATGATAAAGTGAAATTACCATAAGTAATTGATTCTGAAAAGTCTTTAACTTGTAGGTCCTGAAATGTTTCATTGTACTTTTTTTTAATGGGGTGTAGAGAATTCCTAAAAAAAGGCTGCATTCCAAATTTTAAAACATCTAACAGGGGCTGGAGATTTAGCTCAGTGGTTAGAGTGTTCACCTCACAAGCACAAGGCCCCGAGTTCCATCCCCAGCACCAAAACAAACAAACAAACAAACAAACAAACATCTAACAGGAACTTCCGTTATCGATTGTAATTTGTTGGCTTGTATGCCTATTATGATAGGAATTCGTAAATTGTTGGTGGCACCCATGGTGAGTTATTAGTAATATTAACACTTTCAATACTTGGTACTGTACTTCAAATTGATTTTACTTTAGCAGAAAAAATAACTATTATTATTAATTTGTTGTTTTCCAGGCAGGGCATATTCATGCATAATCCAGCCTCACTCCAGAATCAGCACTACACGTAGCGGAATCAAGGACACAGAGGACAGGAACTTGCCGGAAATACCAGGAAACAGCACAGCGCCATTTTAAACCAGACTCCGGGACAGTCCAGGCCCCACACTTGGCTTTCAGAGCATGTTATTTGGGCAAAACTTCATGGTGGTCCTTCCAAATACTACACTAACAGAAACCTACCGTTAGTAAATATTCACAATGAATCATACAGTTTTAAAATAAAACCTTTCGAGACCGCTGGTGCTTCAGCCAAACATCATGATTGATGACAGAACTCAGCAGGCAAAGTCCACGATGGGGCTGTATCAGATGGCAGAGAACTGCCCTGGTGGGCTGCCAGGTCTTGACTATTCTTCCCAGCTTGGTGATCAGGCAGAAGACTGGGGCTAAACTCAGGAGGCAAAATTACCAAGCAACACCTTTTAAGATATCTAAGAGGATAAATGTCTTTTGAAAAATTGTCAGGTAACGATAGCTATTCTTAGTTTTGGATACACACAGATGTGTATTTCTAGTTATGGTTAAAAGAGAAGAAAGAAGTTTCCAAGAAATATTTAAGGGTAATGAATTCACTTACAAATAGTTACTGGTGTTTACGTTGTCCTACCCAAAATATTCCAACATTTTCAAACAATGTTATCACTAATGTACCTGAACTAAGGACGTGTTATACTCTATCCGCTTAAAAACTGGACCCAGTATGAGACCAACAATAATTGCCACAAACTGCAATTTATCCATCCACTGTGTTCTCTAATCTCATGCTGCACCCTAAAACCACCTATACATATTTTTTCTCCTTGTTGGTAAGCGGTAAAATTTTTTCAAGTTGCTGAATTGTTTAATTTTTAGAAAGGAGGCAATGAAGGAAGGAATGGAGGAAAGAAAAGGAAAGGAAGAAGGGAAGAGATAATTAATTCGATGTAATTTTTTTGACTTTTCTGTTCTTTAATTTCAGTCTTGAAGCTTCTTTCATTTTCTCTATAATCTCCATTTTTAACAATTACTGTTAGCGCCAGACCCAAACCAGTTGACACGGAGTGATTTTTTTTCCAGTAAATATCTATTGAGAGTATATTACAAGGCAATAGGCTTAAGGCATTTAAATGCCAAAAATTAGTTCCTTGTTATTAATCACTTGGGTCACTTCTTCAGTTATTCACTTTGTCTTGACAGAGTGTGTATCGAGGGAAGAAATTAGTTATGGCTCCTTGTGAAAGATGAAGAGGAGGGATTCAGACCAATTATCCATTGGTCAGCTGGAGAGAAACTGAGCATGGAGGCCAAATGTTGAGTCATGTTCTAGTGTCTTCAACTGTCATAGAGTTGGCAAATGCACATAAAACACTGAGCATCTCACACACACCTGCCAGCAACTCAGTGAACATACCTGTTTCACATTAAAATAAATGGAACCAACGCTGACTTTACAGTTGTGCAGAGCATGCTAGGACATCAGAATATTTACAATAAGTCATATTTTGGCTTTGAAAGTGAATTTTCAAAGGTTCAAAAGAATCATGATACCAAAGAAATAACCTGGAAGAAGCCCTTTTCCTCAGAGTCTTCTTTGCTTATTCCTCTTCCAAACACCCATTCATGGAAGAGGGAAGACAACACTGGAAAAACAAAGTGACATTGAACCCAATGTTGAGATCCCAAAGATGAAACAAGAAATCTAGGCTTATTATTTCACATCACATTTTATTTAGTGTACCATAAAATGTACAGGTGATTTGTCAAAACTACCATGCGTAAGCCAGATTTTACACAAGGGAGGACTTCAGGAAGAGTCCTTTTTTATTTGAATCTGCAATTTTATTATTGAGGTTATTTCTGAGGGGCACTGAGAGGGTGTCTGGCATTACCAGGTCGGTCTGACTTGGTCCCAGTGCGTAACACGAGCGCCGTGTGGAGGCCAGCGCTGGTACTACACGTCCGGCTTTCAGTGGAGCTGTGGCGAAGAAACGGTTTCCGCTCAATTTGTTTCCTGTGAGTGACAAAATACTAAGCGTCCTGCAGTGAGAAAGTTCTGCAACAGACACTTTTCATAGTTAACAGATTGATTATTGCTACTTAAGAGAAAGAATTTAATATTTTAATAGAATATTTAAAATTTAAGAACATTGAAATTTCTGTCCTGGAAATACTTCTTAACAAATGCCTTGAAATTTGGAAAGATGGTCATAAATGTGTCAGAAACAAAAATGATAAATAGGAAAATATGTCTTGCGAAGAAGTGTTGATTAAAATTTAACAAAACCAGTTGAAAATTTAATAGTCTGCATTTAATCAGGCCAGATTCATGAGGTTTATCTCTCACGCCTAAATCATCTCTAATGCAACTCTTACCACAGGATGACGATGTAACCACTACATACCTCTTTATATATTCATGTTTATAAAAGGAAATAAATAATGCAAAAATATGAAGAGAAAATATCAGTACTCAGTCCCAACCTCATTCCACTTGCCTGCCAAATGATAAAGCAAAATAAGATAATGTATTTCCCCAGAGATGTAAACGAGAGAATATTTTCGAGCTAGAGTTTTACTTTGTATTGCACAGGGCTAAGAACTCAGCATGGCTGCAGAGATAATGGAGTGGATGTGCATGGAGTTATGTGTAAGATTATTTGCAGGAGATTTCAATATATCGTTTAGTGATATGCAGATAGATCACTTATGACTATAAGAAAAGATGTAAAAGTGGAATTTCAATAAAAATTCTACTGAGTGAAATTTGAACAGCTAAACAAGATAAGCTAATTAATGGATCATGTTCCTACTACAAGCTTCCTAAGTTTTAGGCAGGACTGAAATATAAGAAACAACAATGTATTTTACAAATAAAGGTGAAAATCAGATTAAATATTTCCCAAGTAATGTGAGTTTTGCAATGAAAGTCTGAGCCGGGCATGGTGACGCATGCTTGTAGTGCCAGCGCTTGGGAGGCTGAGGCAAGAGAATTGCTGCAACTTCAAGGGTGACCTGGGCTACATAGTGAGTCCCTGTCGCAAAAAAAACAAATAATAATAATAATAAAATAAAAATCTAGTTTACCAATTATTTTCAATGAGGTAAGTAAACTCTATAGCTTTGAAAACATGACATACCATGTTTCTCTGGTAATCAAGAATTTATGCAAATTTTCTTAAATTCTTTTAGTATATGTGCTGCCAAAGCGAGCACTAATTTTCTTAAATTCTGAGAATCCCTTTTCCTATAGTTTTTATAAACTATAATGTTAAACTTGACATAGATACAAATCAAATATAAAAATTTGCCTTTGTAAATAAGCAGTCAAGTTAACTGAATATTTCCCCCAGAATTTTCCATTTTTTCCATGATTTAGTACACAATTCATTGCATTAATTTATTTTCTACAGGATCAAATAATCCCTAAACTCACAGAAAAACGTAGCTTTCTCATCTTAAAACTAAATCTCCCTCTAACTACACTTAGCCTCCAGTGAGTGACCAAGTTCCAGTTTCTAGATAGATTGCTTCCAAGAATTGTCTGTCTTCTGTCTTCATTTGCTCACTTCTTCTGCTTTCTTAAATCGCAGGTGGCAGAAAACCCAAAAGGACAGTGATTTAAATATGATAAATTGACTTCCTGTAGACACAGTCTGGGTTAAGTCCGGCACGGTTGGGCAGAGCAGTGAGCATTACTGATGTGACCTTTCTCACTTGTGGTTCATCTGTCCTCAATTCATAGTCTGCATCTGAGATGCAGTCCAAGTTCCAACATCACATCCTCTTTGCAAAACTTAATAACTAGGATGTAATGAATAAGAACATTCCCCCTTCTCTCATGGATACTTTCTAGAAGCCCTCATGTTTCTGTGTGTGTGTGTGTGTGTGTGTGTTTGGTGCTGGGTTTTGAATCCAGGGCCTTCACACTGAGCTACATTATTTTTAATCCTGAAACGGGGTCTCGCTAAGTCACTAGTTGCCCAGGATGGGCTAGAACTTGCAATGCCCCTGCCTCAGCCTCCCCAGAGTGCTGTGATTACAAGCATAAGATGCCACGCCCACCTCTGACCTCTTATTTTTTCTGATAGTAGGAATCAAACCTACTGTCTTATCGACAGTCTCCTTTTTGTGGTGGGTTTGTAAAGTGTCCGCTTGGCCAAGTTGAACTACCTTTTCCCAGAATTCCCTTTCCTGTCTGCTGCCCGTTGGGCTGAGCAGAAGAAAGCTCCTTGACATATTTGGAGGTGGGGAGAGCAACAATGGTTTTGCAATACAGTTGCTTTTGTGCTGGTTTATGCGGCAACCGCCAGACCTGCGGTTGCTCCGTCTTTCACGGAACTTGCTGCAGCTTTTCCACCGCCTGGGCCAGGGGAGTGTCCAGCGGCAGGCCTCGGGGCCCTGGCTTCTGCCGGACACCCCCGCCACGCGTGTCGGAGGCAGCAGGAGCCGGGGGCCGGTTTTCGTCTCTCTCCATCCCGATCTTGTCCGTCCTTCCTCTCCCCCGCTTTCCATCTGTGTCTCTTCCGCCCGCCTGCCCTGCGTCCAGCAACTTCCAGCCAGCTTTTCAGGGCGCTAGCTGCGGAGCGCCCCAGATTGCCATCAGTGCGCACGACCACACGACGCCCCGCTGAATTCCAGGTCCGCGCATCCAGCTGCCTTCTCCACGCCTCTCCTGGGACGAGCAGCTTCACCTGAAGCAGGATGTTCATTTGCAATCTGCCCTCCTCTCCTTCTTCGGAAACATACTGCTCCCACCGCAGTGAAGGAGCATATTCAGGCCCCTTCCATGAAGGGCTTCTGCTCCCTGTCGGTGAGAATAGAAGCCAGATCCTCCTCCAGCCGGGCTCCTGCAGGGTCACTGCTGGCCTCCCCTCGGTCCTCACCGAGCCGGCCACCCCGGGGGCTGCAGGAGAGCCTCCGCCGGCAAGTGCACTCCGCCCTCCTTAGCCAACAACCCCTCGTTCGCGTCCTGGAAGGGCTTATTGCAGGACAGAATGTTTGTCTATTTCTTTTTTGGATATGAAAAGATCTGAAGGTCTATAAATATGATAGTTTTTTTTATTTCTACCATTGGAACAGTTAAAGTTTTGTTTTGTTTTTAAGAGCAATCTCATACCAGGTGCTTCTGAAAATAATCTTATAAAGGACGTAATTGATTTTTAGGATTTAAATTGCTTAGCTCTTGCGTCCTTCCTAATGTTTTATATTTTCAGAGGTATTGCTGAAGGTATAGAAATGTGTCCTGGATACTGCTGAAGAGACCAGGTACCAGGCAACCCAACACCTCTTTGCCCCCATGAGTGAGATGGGCGACCTTTGCCGAAAGACAATCCACCTTCTCAGAGTAAAAGACAGCTAACGTCTAAGGATCAGTGTAAGAAGCATCCTAGCGCAATCGCTCCTCTCTCAGGAGGTAAAGGGGTCTATGCTGCTTCTGAAAAACTACTGAAGAATTAAATTTGCAGAAATGAATATTTTTATAAAGTCTGTATTTAAAGAAATTATGTTTTTAGGAATTTTTTTGTAAAGAATAGACTTGTTTGGAGGTATTTAAGTAATATTAATTACTTACATGTTAGGAAGATGATATTTATTCTGGTTGAATCAATATTCCTTGATTAGATTTGATTTTCCCATCAAAAATGTAAGCATTTATACATTCCAATTTGCAATAAACACTAAAGAGATAAAGACAAAAATGAATGAAAATATATCAAACACTTTAAGATTAGGTTAAGTAAAAAAAAGAGATTAGGTTAAGTGACTATTATTAGAGATTAATAAATACATTTTGAGGAAGATAAACACATTCACTATCTTGATTATAGGGATGGTTTGCGAATATATAAATGTATAAATATTTATCAAATCGAATTAAAAAATATTTATCAATGTATATATATTAAATATATACACATTATTGCAATAGATTATACCTCAATAAAACAGTTACAACTGACAATTAAAATATTAAGTATAAACTTTTGAACTTAGAATTTTTTAAAAATAATAACATCATGATTGACCTTATTATAGAGAAAGTTTGAAAAGAAAATCATGTTAAATTATCATGTTCTGTTCTAAAACTTGGGTTTATCACAATTTACTATATTTTCCCCCTTAGGAGAAGAAAATCTAAAGCAATAAAATGTCAGGAATGGACTCTGGTGCATTGCAGATTTCATCATTAGCATTAATATATGTGTTCCATCAACCGAAAAAGTCCTATGATTTCTAAAACCTGGAGTGGATATCAAAAAGCTGCTCTTTATAAAAGTTAATTTTTATAGATGATATTTATATTCACCTTATTTATTTTTACAACTGCCTTTAGACTGTTTCTCTTCAAAAGCAGGACTAAAATCTAGGCGATTTGCTTTTGTCTTTTCTAGGTAGACTCTATCTACGTGGTGGCAAAGACTGTGATCTAAGAGCTGCTGTTTTCACAAATAAAATGTCAACCTCTTGTAAAACTGTTCATAATTATATCTCTGACACCTAATGGGATGTTCGTTTATCCAGGCATTGGAAGATCGTTTATTAAATTACGCCTCATACATGGCAGCATGCACCCAAGAATAGCTGCACCATAAAGAGAGTATGACGGTGCTCAGACTCATACAAGCACACACTGCCCCCCACAACTCAGGAAATGTGAAGGCAACCTGGAAGAAATGCTTATAACATGTTAGATTAAAATTATGTTTAATTAAATAAAATAATTCATTTTGGGAATTAGACAATTTAAAACTGCTTAAATTTTACCAATGCTCCAGCTTTCAGTTTTTCCCATCTGGAAAAAACTTGGAAAGAAATAAATTATGTTTTTAATGATAAGAAATACTTTGGCATCAACTTTTTCACTCATAATAGGTGAAGAAAAGTCAGAACTGCAAATGGTACAAATTTTTGCAAAAAGCTAACATAATTGCAAAATTCATTTCACTATTTTTGTTTGATATTTTATCTTTCTCATCATACTTCTATAAAGATCTTTACTTCTAAGGAGGAAAGATCACATTATTCACATTATTTTTATTTTTCTTCATGCATGATATATGCAGTGACCATCTCAGCACCACTTCCATATGATCCCAATACTTTTTCCCAATAATTTCCCAATGTTTGGGTTATTAGGATATAAAGGTTTGATACTGCTTTCGTCTGCCCAGCTCTGTCCAACTTCCAATTTGCAGAGTCAGAAAAATCAAAACTTCATAAAGTCCTATTCTTACTTTTAAAAAGCTTCCTAAACATCCATTAGCTTTGCAAATGAAAAATATATCTTGGTGTCATCTCTTCATGTGTCTGCATCTCCACCCTGCAAAGGGTGATTCTTCAGCGGATGCCTGACTCATCCTCGTTCTGTAATTAGGCACATTTGCAGCCACTGCCCTGTTCAGGGTGGCATGTGAAGTGAGTCATCCTTACTCACCCCGTTTTCTTCTGACCTTTTAAACTTTCAAGGCTTAATAAAATATGACACATCATTATGTTAGAATCTTAGCCTGTCATTTAAAATTATGTTTTTGAGCCCATCTTACAGCATGAAAAAAGCTACCGAAATAATATTAGATGAGAAAATTAGAATATAAAATTGTATCTGCAGTAATGTCTGTGTGCATATAAAATATGTTGTAGGAAAGAGACTGAAAGTGTGTAGTGCTCCTTATTGTATATACTCTTACATTTTTGCTTGTATTTTTCAATATTCTTTATAAGTATAAAGTACATATGTACCTTACATGTACAAATATATTTTATTTTCCTTACATAATTGTTTTTATCGCCAATTTTGGTTTTTTAATTGTTTTGTTTTTTTGGGTGCTGGGGGTGGAACTCAGGCCCTTG
>PVJO010017242.1:0-39735 GCA_004026905.1 Hystrix cristata | reverse complement strand
AAGTAGGATTCATCCCAGGGATGCAGGGATGGTTCAACATACGCAAATCAATATATGTAACACACCACATCAACAAAGTCAAAGACAAAAATCACATGATCATCTCAATAGATGCAGAAAAAGCATTTGACAAAATCCAACACCCGTTCATGATAAAAACACTACAGAAATTAGGAATAGATGGTGTATATCTCAATCTAATAAAAGCCATATATGACAAACCAACGGCCAACATTATACTAAATGGCCAGAAACTAGACGCTTTCACACTAAAATCTGGAACAAGACAAGGGTGCCCACTGTCACCACTGTTATTCAACATAGTTCTAGAAACATTAGCCAGAGCAATTAGACAAGAGAAAGAAATAAAAGGAATAAAGATAGGAAAGGAAGAAGTTAAACTATCGTTATTTGCGGATGACATGATACTCTGCATAGAAGACCCAAAAAACTCCACCAAAAAACTACTGGATTTAATAACTAAATTCAGTTGTGTTGCTGGATACAAAGTCAACACCCAAAAGTCAATAGCATTCCTATACACGAACAATACACCCACCGAAAAAGAAATAACAAAAGATATACCTTTCACAATTGCACACAAAAAAAATAAAATACTTAGGAATCTATCTAACAAAAGAAGTAAAAGACCTTTACATCGAAAACTATAGCACCCTAAAAAAAGAAATTGAAAAGGATATCAAAAAATGGAAGGACATCCCATGTTTCTGGGTAGGAAAAACCAACATCGTGAAAATGGGTATACTTCCTAAACTACTATACAGATTTAATACAATTCCAATCAAGATACCACTAACATACTTCAAAGAATTAGAAAGGACAATCATGAATTTCATCTGGAACCAGAAAAGACCAAGAATAGCAAAAATGACTTGTGACCTTTTAGATTCAATGGCTTCCTTAAGCCACGCTGAAGCCTTTCTGGCAAGGCAGGTGGTGCACAAGCAAGGTGGGAGATTACTGTCCCCCGCAGACACTCAGCAAAGCCCCTTCCAGTCCACAGAGAGAGACCATCACTGTGTTCCGCTCGGCACTCTGTGTGTGTGTGTGTGTGTGTGTGTGTGTGTGTGTGACGAATTTGAACTTAGAATCTTTATTACACATGTATAGCTTTGCAAGGGATGAAGCACGAATTGGAAACCGTTAGATTTCTATAAAAATTGGCTTAATGTCTTGGATTTAAGTTTTCTAGTCTGAATGTGAAACTTAATATTGTATTATATTTTCAGTAATGACTATGTTCTTTTTGTTTTCTTTTTTTTCCCTTTTTTCAGGCTCCCTTCAGGATTTTAACCATCCCATGGGCTTCTTGAGAAACACTGAACTTCCAGATTCCCTTGTTAAATTTTAAAATTCTATTGAATGTTCTTGTAGAGTATTTCATTACTTTTACATTATGACTTGTATGGTAATTTGAGATCATATGAGAGGAAAGGGCTTTTTAAACAGGATTTCTTGGTAGTTAAGAGCTTTTTTTAAAACAATCTTCTGAATAATCTCCTTCCTCCTTCAATCTTCCTATTTTTCCCTTTAATGACAGAAGGTGATATAAATATAGTATTAAAACACCTCTCACACAGATTTACATGTGGCTCGAGGTCTGGGGGTTGTACCCAATGATTGTGTCTGAAATGATTTTCTCATCATTACCAGGCAACAAATAAATGCTCTAATTCTGTTTACATTTATTATTATAAAAGTATTCCACTATTCAAAAACTTTTGTCCAATAGCAAATTTGAGGTAATTATTGATGCTATTAGAATCTGTTGATGAAATTTTGATTGAATCAATAAGATATTGTAGAAATATATTTTCAAATAAAAATGGAGTCTCCTTATAATTTAGAAGAATATTAAATGCTTTTTAAATAGATAAAATTATGCCAGATTTGTTTTAATACCAAATCATTTCTTCATTGAAATTCAGCAACATGCCAATATATTCATTAATATTTCACTTTAAGTTCCAAATTTTAAGAACAATTCAGAAATATTTGATATTGTTTGTACTTGCAGTAGTACTTTGATATAAAACTAATATGGCTTCCATTGACCTTAGGGATATAGGTATGAAGTATCAAAAATTATGAAAAAAAATCTACTGTTACAATGGGAATGAATGAAACTTGATCCTGTATATATGTAGAAAACTCCCTCTAAGATATGAAAGCTAGAATTACTTGAGCTGGCAAAAACTAAATTTGTCTATGATCTCAGCACTTAGGAGGCTGAGGCAGGAGGATCTCCATGAGTTCTGAGTTCAAGGTCAGCCTGGGCTATGTAGTGAGTTCAGGGCTAGCCTGGAAAATAGCAAGCCCCGATCGAAAGAAAGAAAGAAAGAAAGAAAGGAAGAAAGATGAGAAGAAAGAAAAAACAAAAAAGTTAAAAAATTAAAGAAAAAGAGAAAAAGAAAAATTAAATGTATCCAAGTTTAGGTGGCTATAACCCTAGAAGACATATCTTGTGTTAGATGCAAAAGTGATCTCTCTCTTACACAGTGGGATAGTCAGCTTTCCATCTCTGTGACTAGATACCTGAGAAAATCAAATGAAGAGGAGAGAAGGTTTATGTTGGCTCCTGGTTTCAGAGGTGTCGGTCCATGGTCATTTGACTATGTTATGTTTGGGCTGTGATGAGGCCAAACATCACAGTGGGGAGTGCACAGTGGAGCAGAGCTGCTCACACTGTTGCTGGGAAGGAAAGACTGGGGAGGGGCTGGGCCCAGTGGCTCATGGCGGGCATGCCTGAGTGACCTTCTTTCCACCAGGCCACTTGTGAAGATTCTACCTCCTCCCATAGCATACCAGCTGGCAACCCAGCCTTCAGCACGTGGCATTTGGGGACCATCTAAGGTCTAAACCATCATAGGCAGAAATGTTGACTTCAGTTAAAAAACTGCAGCAGCCATGTAGAAAAACATAATGTACTGTGTTCCGCCAGAACCCCAGACTCCCTCTGCCTTTTCTCCCATCTAGTCAGCTAGATCAGCTAAGCCATCTAGTCAATGAAGTTGTCTCTCCTGTGTCTTAGGTTGTTTTTTTTTTTTTTCACTAAGACATATTCTGGATTTTGAGCTCACTTTAGAGTGGATACTGAGCCTCAGTGTGAAGGGAGGGGTTACAGTGCTCTCAATTTGCCTTGATGGTTTATTGGCGATTTATTTTTAGTAACTTCCTGGGGTTTATACGTGCCACATATAAAATCAGCCACACTCTTCAGTCAGCAGTATAGCTACTGGCAATAAAGACAAGACAGAGCCAAGGAAATTCAAGTTTAATTGAATTTGCCACAGACCAGCATTTTATTCACATAATTCTACAAAAAGATAGGAGTTTATATGTAGAAAATTTGGGAAGAAAAACAAGAGGGTATATTTGTTTTGACCACTTGTAAGATTACTATTGGAAAGTTTAACTACATTTTTATTAGAGGGATTCATGTCTCAAAGGCGTCTTAACTAGGTTGTTAAAAGTACATCCAATTTTTTGTTAATTCTCTACACATGGCCATTTTCACGTACCTTTCAAAATCTCATTAACTGATATCCTTGGGGAATTTAAGTTTTTCCCTTTCTTCATAACAAATTCCAATTTAGTATGTAAGTTCTAAACGGTTCAGGTTGTGTTA
The DNA here is from genome assembly GCA_004026905.1 of Hystrix cristata. Taxonomy (NCBI): domain Eukaryota; kingdom Metazoa; phylum Chordata; class Mammalia; order Rodentia; family Hystricidae; genus Hystrix; species Hystrix cristata. Next base: position 36,086 of record PVJO010017242.1, on the reverse strand, counting down.
TAGAGACTATCCTCTCACTTTCAATAAATTGTGAAAAAAAGTCCTTTAAACCACCTGAGTACGCTTTTGATTTATAATAATCTAAAAAAAGATTTCTATAAAAAACAGCAAAGGGAAAAACATTAAGCCATAGCAAACTTTTATTTAATTGTAAGTAAAATAGTTTTTCAATTAATTTCTATGTGACTAGCCATAATTAATTTTAGAATCTACCTTAATTCCATATTTACAGAAATCATTTATTGACCTTTCCCAGTTTTCCATGTCATTTATATAGTCAGATTTAATCATGATCAGTCCCATAATTCCAAAATGAGTGTTATATGAAAAAGATTAAATTTGGGATGTGTTTGGTGTTAAATGAAATTGTGAGCAACCTTATTCCTCTATGTTCTCTTTGACTTTTTTCTTTCATCACCCATCAGTGAATGGAAAAAGTAGAGTGCAACTCAGCCAACGGCCTTTAAAGAATGACAATTTGAAATGAGAACAGGTTGATAGTGTGGCGATGAGGTTTGGCAACAGCTTTCCCAAGAGACATTTCATGGAAAAACGATGGCGGGCTGCCGATCACTGCACGCGGAATGCTGACATTCGGGACTTTAATGGGAAAGCATTTATCTCTCGCACCTGCTGCCATCTATGACTGGCTGTCGTGTACCCCAACACAGGACAGGAAAAATGGTCACTGTGATATAAGAACTATGCACTGGCACAAAAAAGCAAACTATTTTGAGTAGTTGGGGTTTATTTTTCCTGTTCTGTTATGCCTGGTTTCTACAGTGACATATTTAAGTTTTGTTTAGTAGTATTAATATTTTCCTATTGAATGAATCATTATAGAAAGCTCTTTGAATCATTAAAGAGTGACCAGGTGTAGTCTTTTTGGAGTAACAGGTTCATGCATTTATGATTCCTGAATTTTCAATAGTATGTCGCAAGATGAAGCATCTAGATCAAATGTAAATTCCATTTTTAGGAGTGTATCACTAAGACATAAAATTTAAACTTGGTAAAGCTAAAATTTATTCCTATCATTTCACTAGTTAAAGCAACTAAGATGAGGAAATAAAATGTGTTTTGAGATTGATTATTAGAAAAGCAAAAGGCTCTTAAGAAGGTTTTGGATTCCTGGCATGCTAACTCTGGACCTGATCCTTTAGATGTGTTAACAATATTGAAATGCAGCTGTCTTTTCAAAATATTTTTATTCCTGAATGTTACTGCTTTTCTGGGTAAAATGATGAAAGAGGCTTGTCAAGACTCTTTTATGTTTTTCTAGCAAGTGTTCCTTCCCATGGCATTTTACATGCTAATTCTTCTTCTGCTGTCTTTCAACTTTAGTTTTCCTTTTAAAGATATGCAAGGAAAAATATGCAAGAGATTTTTAGGATTCTTCATATACAAGCACATACATCGAGTATACACATATATGCAGTACACTTACAGTTTGACTCATCTTTTAACCAACATTTTTAAATGAGGCACCAAAAGTAATCCTCTTTGAGAGCATTCACTACTGGTATTTAAAATGTCTTTGGACCTCTGCTTTTGAAATGTCCTTAGCAGCCTGCAGAACATTTAAAATATATAAATATTCAATGGTGTAGGCCATCAGTCTTTGAGGATGTTGAGAAATGGGGCAAAGAATTTGTTTTTGAAGTAGGAGAAAGGCATTCAGAGATGTACATGGTGAACAGGTAACTGGTTATTTCAAACAATTTATTTTTGGTCAGTCAGGGATCAGGAATAAAGGACTTGTTACATATATGGGACAGGAAACCGAAGAAGCAGGGAAGACCAGGAGGGGCCCAATCTGACTATGATAACAATTTGAAAAGAAAAACCTAAAGTGGTTTCAGCCATTGTTGAAAGAAGTACAGAGCTTTCCAGAGTGATGATTTTGAAAGAAGTGCAGTCGTTTGGAACTCCTGGCAACCTATGAAGCGCTGAAGTTTTATAAATGTTCATTTATGTCTCTGAGCTCACTTTACCCATACTGAAATTTAAAGTGAACAGCATTCAATTTAAAGCCGAATCTGATTAATTCTTCTAAGGCCCTTTAATCTACCAAGCATTGGTCTGGCCATAAACTTAACTCCCTCCCCGCCTTGTACCATCCTGTTTGATTTTTAGTGGGGAGGCATGTTTTTAGCTTTGTCAGAGTTCTGAAAACTCATCCATAGATAATGCTGAATGAAGATGGTTCCAGAATATGTCATCTTTGGACAGAGGGAACAAAGTAATTTAGAGAAGAGGGAAGGAAACCTCCATTCATCACCATTCCATTCAGAACACTGAGTGGTTTTTGCGTTAGGAAGCTACAATCTAGTGAGGGAGCAGAATGACCAATTCAATACTGTCTCCTAGCTGAAATTTTACACTAATTATCCAAGCTTCTTGAACAAAGTCAAGTGACCATGAACTGAGACCTCTGAAACCAGGAGCCAATATAAACCTTTCTTCCTATTCATTTGATTTTCTCAGGTATCTAGTCATAGAAATGGAAAGCTGACTAACCCACTGAGTAAGAGAGAGATCAGTCTTGTATCCAATGCAAGATATATCTTCTGGGGTTATAAAAGACATATCTTGCCTTAAGAGATGGAGTGGTATGCTTGGTGTTATGGCTTGTATATAGATGACACCTCAAAACCTCATGCACTCACAGGTGGGGCTTTGGGGAGTGGCTGGAACTTGGGTGTGTGATGATGCTGGATTAAGAGTGAGATAACTGGATTAGTCCACTGGTTGGTTTAGCATAGTTCTAAGTGTGGATGATGGGAAGCCCCACCCTGTGTGTGATCAGCACCAACCAATAGGCCTCTAGCCTGGATGGAATAAAAGGGAAAGGAAGGTTCACTGCTGGTTGCTTCCTTCCTGCCTTCCTTCCTCCCTGGACTGTTTCTCCTCTGTGATGCCCCATCTGCCATGCCACTCTGCCTTGGAACCAGCCAACTATGGACTGAAACCTCTACAAATTGTGAACCAAAATAAACCTTTCCTCCTTTAACTTGTGGTGTAGGGTATTTTTCTCCCAGCAATGAGAGAGTAACTAAGACATTTGGAAGAAGAGATTAAAGTTTTAGATTTAGGAGACTTCATTGCTCATTCAACTTTAACACTAATTTGTTAGTGATCTTGACAAATGACCTCAAGAAAATGTTAGTTTTCTCATTTTCTAGGTGAATATTTTCAGATAGATAAGTACTAGTGCTCTATTTTATAGACAATGAATTTAAACAAGAAGATAGCTGAAGCAAAATAGATTGACCAAGAGCATATATGGTTTTAAAAGGTAGAGCTAGGATCTCAAGCACACAGCTTTTGTTGAATAAGGCAAAAATTACTTTTTGAGATAACAGTTCAACATTTTCCTTTACATTTGTCTAAACTCAAAAAAGGTTATTATGCTGGGAAAGAGTCCTGTGTCACTGAAACTGAGCGATTCTGGAGGAAAATGTTCTCTCGTCTGTGTCAACCAGAAAAATCCATGCTCGGTTTTAAAGTTAAGAAGAGGTTTTCTTTTTATTACCTTTTTGTTTGTTTCAAATGCTTCCAGTGATTTCTAGCTCAAATGTTTGTTTTGTTCATCACTGTGAAAATCCCAGAGTGCCTAAGTTTATATTAAAGACAGTCTTCTAGTTATCTGGAAATCGAATACTAAAACTCTAGGGAATCATGCTCTGCTTTTACAAATGGTTTTATATCTAATATTTACTGCTAACAGTATTTGAAGTTTACTGTGTGCAAAACATGATGAATTGTTCCAAACAATTGCAAAACAATTTTGTGTATAGAATATTAAATCATTCCACTGGACACAGAACACCACAATGCAGATTCTTTTAACTAATAGCATATTTTCATCCCCCCTTGCATTTGCTGTATATTACCTACAGGGATTATTTTATTTGAAGGACAATTACAGCAAAAAATTCCATGAATATTCATAAAGCTTTGCAGTTGCCAACATGTTTTAGTTTTTCCTATGAAAAGATAGCAGAAGAACAAAACATTCAGGGCCAAAAAGCTTATTCGACTGCCTCCAATTCTCTATAATTTCACCTTAAAGATGCCTCGCAAAGTACCTCCAAGAGAACTCTTCGCAGTCTATAATCGTACATGTTCTGATTTGTCACACTAAGGGAAAATTAAAGTTTGCGATTTCTTAAAAGGTAGCTCCATTTACAAAGTTTTATAAAATTGATACACATTAAATATAATGTCAAGAGCTGGTTACTATATTGTACTATTTAATACATGCTTTTTGATGTTTTATAGTTTATACTACTTTGTTTAAAGATAAATATATTTTGTAATATACTAACTTTAAATAGCATTTTCTTAACTTTACAAAATGTTGAGCCCCAGATCCTAGTCAAGATATAACTTTTGTCACAGTTTTCCTTTCAGTAAGAAATAATCAATACTCATTATTATCAGTTTACATAATAATAAGGATAAAATGTCATGTAACTTTATGTTAAAGCATTGTCACAGCACTAAATAGGCCAATGACATAGACTTTCCCCCCACCAATCCTTCTCTCTTCACCTCATCATTTGCCTTTACTGCTTCCAATTTGCCCAAATATTTGGAATATTTGGCATAAATATTCCAATTTATGCCTGTTACCTTGGTGTAAAAAAAACTAAAATTTCCTCAAGTAAGTAAAATTCCCTCAAGTAATGACTACTATTAGTCATTAGGAAAATGGAAAATAAAACCAAATTGAGATATTTATTAGGATGACTAAAATTAAAAGCACTGACCATACCAATTATTGGCAAGGATGTGGAGAGACCATAATTTCACACATTGCTGTGAAGAACATAAAAGGGTGTAGCCACTTGGAAAATTATAATAGTTTTTTAACAACTGAAATACCAATACCACACCAATTCCACCCCTAGATATTTATACAAGAAAAATGTATACAAATGTCCATACTAAGACTTGTTCATCAATGTTCACAGCAGCTCTGTTTATAATAACCCTAAACCAGAAAGCTAAATAGCCATCAACAGGAGAATGGTTGCACAGATTATGGTTGATCCATACAATGGAATACTACTGAAATAAATTGGAACAAACTGTTTTTGCACACAACATGTAAGAATCTAGTTATATGAACAAAGTCAAATGAAAAAGAACGTGGTATATTATTCTTTTTATATAAAATTCTAGGAAATACCAACTATAGTAATACAAACCAGATCGGCGGCTCCCTGGGAACAGGAAAGGGTTAGGGTTAGATTACAAAGAGGAATGAGGAAAAATTTTAGGTACTGTATACATTTATTATCCTGACAGCAGCAGTAATTTCACAAGTATCATAGCTCATCAAGCTGTATAATTCAAAGATCCATCGTTTATTATATGCTAATTTTATCTCAATTAGGCTTTTAAGAAAATAGTGCCACCTTTCTGTCTCAAAAATATTTCAGTTTGAGTGCTGCTAATATTCTATTGTTTGATCTGGAAGCTCATTTAATAAATTTTTAATCTAAGTGTTCCATAGATTTATCCAATTTCTGAAAATCTATTTGCAGTATGTGTACTTCACTGTACATGTATTTCAGCAAGCCCCATCCACCCTGCTGCAAAAAGAAAAAAAAAAATTTCCCAGGAAGTATTAGACATTAAATTATAGGGAGAGTCTAGTGGGTTTTTTGTTCTTTTTCAACATCAGAGACAAGGAAACTAAGATTTAGAAACAAATCATGAAAGCAGTAAATATTCTTTGGAAACTTGAGCTGGGCTTCCCTTCCCACTCCCACCCCCTTGAAAACTTCTGCTCATTGTTGTGTTTTTTAGGTCAGTGAAAAACTGGCTTTTTATGTTAAAAAATAATCGTCAAATTCCTTTATGGTTTTTCATTACATATTCACACAGTAATTCATAATGACCAACATCAGATTCCTTTGGAGGTATAAATGATATTCATTTCAATGGTTACGGCAAGTTAAGAGACACAAAGCAACTGACTCTTGGCAGTTATAACAGTAACAACATGGCTGCGGGACAAGGAACTATTAAAAAGGGATTAAAGAGACAAAAAGCCTCCTATGTGGAGAATATACATGATAATAGAATGAAACAGCTAGTAGAAGAAAATAATACATTCAACAGCATTTTGAGATATAATGAACAGTTACGAAGAAAAGCCCATGCATCGATGGGGGTAATTTATGTATTTCAGTGCAACAACTCAGTGGAAAATCTTTTCTCTGTGGAAGATTATTGATTATCAGGATAAAAAGGAAAGAAGAAAATGAACCTTTGGTATTAAATAGCAATTAGTTTAGAAATTGATTTATGAAATAATAAACTGACTTATGTAATAAGGTTCACAGAAATTTAATAAATATGCCTAGTTTCAGTTCACAGAGTAATTTCAGTTCACAGCCAGTTTAGAAGGAGCGGGGAAAAAAAGGTGGTAAGACAAAGAAGAAAAAGAAAAAAGCCACAGTACAGCAAGAGACAGCTGACAAATGCCCCGTAGGCTTCTAAAGTGTCATTTTTGGGGCTGTTCACTGTTCCTGAGGGAGTTGGCCTTGTATAGAGAGTATAGAAGATTCTACTGGTTTCCTCCCTGCACATGTGTTTAAAAGCACCAGATTTTGTTCGAGCAGCCGTGTTTCCACGGTGGCCACATATTCAGGGAGGCTGGTCCAAGTCCCAGTAAATCCTAATAGTTCTAGAGCATTCTCACTTTAATTGAGAGTCACTGTCTTAATGGCCAATTAGAAATGAAAAATCTCCTTGAATCTTCTAGGAAAGGTTCTCCTGCTCTTGAGACACAAGAAAGATGCCTTCTTCTTTAGTGAGGCATTATTTTGTCAAAATGTAACTGCCAGACCAGCTTCAGCTACTTTCCTACCATAAATGTTAGTGGGAAAGTCAGTATGACATGTTTGCACCACGCAGGTATCCGGCCCTGGGGTTGCTACTAACCAGCCACATGACCTTTGAGAATCTTGGCCTCAGTTTCCTCAACTATCAAATGACGAAAATGTGGTTTTCACTTGACCCGCCAGGCACCCTTCCACCTGCCATCGTTCTGTGGTTTTCACACTCTACAGACAGTTTTGCTGAAGTTACTGAGCACTTCTTGCGGTGAAAATGTACCACTCTGAGAATGCAAACATCAACGAGCTCTAACGTGACTTTTTTCAGTGCGATTTGTAGGAACATGAGTTTTAAAGTTGTCTTGGATCAAGCTATTAGAAGCATTCCAAACATCACAAGCTGAGAAGTGCTCTGTGTTGATGGAATGTGAGAAATAATTAATACAAAGCTAGAGTAAGTGTCAAGTAGCAAAATTAAGACTGGAATTTCCAGTGTTCGGGTTACTGTATCGATCATAAGACAGAAGAAGAGATGAGTTCCTCCAGGAACGCTGGGTCTCTCCTCACCATACCCTCTTTCTGGGGGCCATTATGCTTTCGTATTGAAGCATTTAATAAGTTGGTGATACTCATGTTACTCTGACTACACTGATGAAATTTCAGTTTAAGTAAAGTGAAATGGATTTTTTTGTCAGTGCCAGGAGGCCACGGGGGACCGTTCTCTCCGTGCTCCCTGGGGGCTCCTGCTACTGCCACGCTGTTAACTTACAGCTTCTGTTTTAAAGCCTTCTTCCTTGGTCTGGGTGCATAGCAATGTTTCCGAATCGCTGCACCTTTCAATCTTTTATTAATACGTATTTTTAAGGACAAACAGAAAAAGGAAAGGATCCTTGTACTAAATAAGATGTAAGCTAAGTGATCTCCAGGCCCTCATTCCACTCTTGAGTGGTCCTGAGAAGGACACATTTTTCCCAATAGAATGTTTTCCAATTTCTAAAACAACTGCTAATGTTTCCAAGTTATTGATAGAAAAGAAAGTTCTTGGGCTGGGGATGTAGCTCAGTGGCGGGTCTCCAGCACTCAAAAAAAAAGAAAGAAAATTGTTTACTCCTAATCAAAAACAGCTTGCTTTATCTATAGGCAGAGGAGGAAGCCATGATTTTCAAGTGTCCTGGATATTCCCCATTAGTCCAGCACCTACTCCATTTCAGTGTTTGAAATGTCCTCATGAGCAAGTTAACCATTTCTGAGGTAGAGTTGTTCCCTACCAAGAAGAGAATGGATGAGTTCTTCCCAAATACTTTTCTGGGTTTACATTTCTACAAGTCAAAATGAATGCACTACGAAATTTGTGAAGTCTATTTTGCTTTCTTCCATTTAAGTCAAATATTTGGTGAGTCTCTACAATATACAAGGCATTATACTTTTACTTCATGGAAGAATTTAAAAGTTATAGCCAGCAAACTAAGCATAAGTGTAAACACCCTCTAGAAAAACAGGCCAAAGAAAAGTAAGTGAAAGAGATAAGAGTAGAAAAGGGCAGGAGTAAATCCTGCAACTTGAGGCTGAGGTCGAGTTGTACCTTTGTCCTCCCTCTATGTAATGGTGAAATTAAATGCTTTTGACTATTAATAAAAGCTACATGTTTCCAAAGGGCTTAGAATTTTATAAGTTGTGGTTGAACAAACATTAGCATGATTTGAGAATCATTAACAAAACTAATATTCTCATCTAATATTTTTTGAAAAGTATGAAAAATCTCTTTCAGTCACAATGATTCTAACATTGCAAAACATCACAGTCAAGAGACCAACTCTTCTCCAGAGTCTACTTTTTGGAGTAAGAAAGCAACCTCCATTTTAATTCCTCCGCCTCATCCTCTCTGTCTTTCTCTTTTTCATGAATACCTCTACCCACAGGCACAATTCTACGTGTGTTTCTGCCCAATTGTAGGTTCCTTAGTCTATCTGCAAGCTTTTCAGAATTAACTCATCATAGCAGACCTGGATCCCCGGACTGTCCTCTCAGCGTCTGTTTCCATCAAACCTGGACTTTGGTTTGTCTCAGTTGCCTGGAAATTCCTGAGATACAGTGTTCTTTCTCCTCTCCCTCTTTTGCTCCAGTTGGCTTGTTGATAGTCACAGTGTCTGCCTCAGTCTCCCTTTCTGTAGTCCCACCTTCCTTGCCTAATAGTAATGCCCCTTGTCTTGGGATCAACCAGGTCTTTCCAGGCCATTCTGTAACACAAGACATCAAATATTCTAGAATTGATTTCCAGACAAAGTTTTCCAGCACTGTAAGTCTCAACTTTTGTTTGGGATCCACCCTATTCCCCATTTTAGTCTAAGTAGGCTGGGTGCATCTCCGTTTGAAAGCCTGCAGTATGGAGGTTGGGATCCAAGGGCTCCGATTCCCACAGTGATTGGTTCCGAGGTGGGAGGGAACTTTAAATTCCCCCCTTAGAGAAGCTATTAGGACTTCTCTGGGAAGTCCCGTGAGAGTCACTTACTTTTCTTTGGTTAAATTTGAATGTGAATGCCTATAACTGAAGCAGGCATAACTCCACATTAGCAGATCACAGAGAACAAATGAAGGCCTGTGCTCTAAATGTAGAACCACATGCCTACCTTTGTGAAAAGCATAAAAGCCGGCACAGTGTTGAATACAAATGTTTTTCTCTCCTACCTGGTCAAATATATTTTTATAGTGACCAAGAAGAGCAGGTTCAAACCCTCCAGTTTCTGCAATGGAACACGGCTGGTAAAAACATAACACATACTTTGGTCCATCTCCTTCTCTTCTCAGTCGTCCCTCAACTCTGTGCCACAAGAGGACTCATAAGCCACATGTACACACATGTTCCCTGCCACTCACTCAAATCTCATCCACAATCTCTGCACAAATCTCAAAGATACACACTGGACTCAAAGATACACACTGGCTGTTTGGTCTACCTCATGAGGATGGACTTGAGGAAGAGGCCCGCACAGGTCCAAGAACTAGGTTGGAGATTTGCAGTGGCCATTCTTGGGCCTGTGGTGCATAGAGTGCGGTCCAGAAGGGTGTAAGAAGCTTCTGGAGCATGTGTCCCATTGGCCCCTGTGGAGGGGCATGGCTTGGATTTACAGACAGCACAGGCGGCCGTTGCACAATCATGAGGGGAGGATCTGTGCTAGAATAAACCCAACACAGCCGAGGAGACTGGAGCCAATCCAGAGATGCACAGGCCTGGGTTACGGTCACGTCACGTGGTTGCCACACAAGCCACACCTAAAATCAACCCTATTTTGAACTCTGTAGGGATACAAGCTAATTCATTTGTTGTTCCAGCCACTTTGGGGTGGGGTTTCTATCATTTGCAGGCTGAAAGGAACATGTCTGATAGGCTTCTGTTTTACGTGAATGAATCGGGGCTGGGCTGCACTTCTTTCTAGCACTGTTGGCCTGCTCTTAACCAGTCTCTGTGAGTGAGTTTCCCAGGCCCTCTCCCCAATACCGTGCAGGGAGAGCGCTCTGTGCCGTGTTAAGTTTCCTCCTCTTCAGCCCCATTTTGCCTCAGCCAACCTCAGAGCTACACCCTCATTTGCAAAGAAGAGGAGCTATAAACTGCCAAATAATAATCCATCCTTGAAAGGATTGCTAAATTTATCACCCCCAACAACTGAGCTAATTGAAAACATGCTGCAAATGTGGAGGGGCCACAAGAACTTGAATGATGTAGTGAATTCTTGAAAGCGTCAATTTATCATCAATTTTTTCTTCAAGGGCAGATCAAACAGACAAGAAGGAAATGCTTCTACAAAACTGATTCTTTTTTTTCCGCAGGTTGCACTTAGAATTTTAAAATGGACACGTGTGCATCATCAGTTTTGCTTCTTATTTCCCAACCTCAGTGGCCTGTGTGATTTTAATGTCAGTAAACAAAGGTTCACCTCATAATTATGGCTACTAGCATCAAAATGAACTTCTCGCGGTTGTATAGAACCTATGTGATCATAAAGGGAAAAGCAAAAATTCCTTCATCAATTTGAATTGGTATATCACCATTTCCCCTATGAAATTATGCTCTAATTAAATATATGGCTTTTCATGGGAAGAAAAGTATTCAGGATGGGAATTTATACATTCGTAGACTTTTAAAAGTAAGTATCATAACAGAATCTTCTGATATCGGTCCAACCACAACTCAGTCCCAGTTCCCTAATAAATGACTCCCCAGCTCCTGTGGAGGACAGTGTGTCTGCTCCATGTGTCCAACACGCCTGCCAAACATACGTCACTTGGCTCAGAGAACAGTCAGCAGGAAGGTGGATGGGGCAGGAATGAGGCCGACGCACAAAAGGACAGAGACGTGAGACCAGGAGGGTCACGGGAGACTCACACAGAGCAGGAGTGAAGGCCCAGTTCTTGCCAGCGTTCCAGTTCCCAGAAGCAGCCCCCTTCCCTTGGGGCCGCCCTCCTGCCTATGGGTCCTGAGAGAGACTCCCCATAACTTTCCAATAAATGATAGGCAATTTCCTCTGTAAGCTGACTCAAGTAGATTTCTGCTGTCTTACATGGAAAATCTTAACTAAAATAACATAATTTTTAGGAATTTATCCTCTAACTTGTGTATAGTCATGGATTTTAGCTCATAAACTATTAAAAAAAAAAAACCCTAAGTAACTTTTTTTGGTTTGAGCATAGCCAGAAATTCTGCGATTACTGTCACTTGAACAAATAATTTACCCTTCTGCTACATCAGAAAGTTTTATTTAAAGCAATCACTACGAGCATGAGTAATACAGGTGGTGCAATTCACAATGTTCTTGGGATTTTAAACCATAAATGTCTCCCCTGAATTTCTCCTCAGTAATTAGCTGTGGAGCTCTCTAGTGACTGAAATCATCAGCAAAATTGAAAATGTCGAACTTCACCTCTTGGATTTAATGGCCTCTCTATTTAAGTGATTCTAGCATAGATCATGTTGTTCTACAGAAAAAGAAAAAAACATTTTCTATCTGCCTATTTTTAAAAAAATTTGGGGGGGCTCTGGGGATTGAACTCAGGGCCTTGCACTGGATGGGCAAGCGCTCTACCACTTGAGTTAAATTCCCAACCCCTCTACCTGCCTATTTTTAACCTTGATTACTCTACCAGAGATTCTTTTATTAAAAAAAAGAAAAACTTTCTGTAAACACTGCCCTGTCATTCATACATTTGAATCTGTTTGTTAGTGCTGCTGTAATAAAGTCACACAGTTGGACAGTTCAAGCTACAGAAAAGTACTATTATGGTTTGTGTCTAAATGGCCCCCCAAAGTCTCATGTGGTCCTAGGTGGGGCTGGATCTGGAGTGTGTGATTACTGAATTAGTCCACTGATTGCTTTGGCATGTTCTGCTGGGATCAAGGATGTGATGCTAGGATTAAGGGTATTAGGATCAAGGGTGGGAGTGCTACCCACCTAAGGGCAGGTACCTGGATAAGCTATAAGGGACAGAAAGATGCTTGCCTACCGCTGGCTCACCCCCTTGCTTGCCCCTTGCTTACCTTGTTGACTTCTGCCTGTCTGCCATACCACCCTGCTTTGGACCTAGCTGATTGTGGACTGAAACCTCTACAAACTGTGAGCCAAATAAGCCTTTCTTTCCTTAACTTTAGGTGTCAGGTATTTTGTCTCAGCAGCGAGAGAAAAGTAACTAGGAGAAGTACTTACTCAATTCTGGAGGCCGGAAGTCTGAAACCAAAGCGTCAAGAAGGGCTGCTTTCCACCGACGCGTCTCTTCTGGGCTTATAAATGGCCCTCTTCTCTCTGTATCATGGCATCCTCTGTGCCTGTCTCTGTCTAAATGTCCTCTCCTTGTAAGGATATTTGTCCTACTAGATTAGAACCTACCCTAATGGCCTCATTTAACCTTGAAGATCCTATCTCCTAATCCAGTCTCAGTCTGAGGCATTGAAGATTAAAACTTCAACATGTGGATTTTGAGGTGCCATGATTCATCACATAGACATTCAATCAGTATTTTTGAGTACTTAATAAGAGCTGTTCCAAGGGCTGGGGACAACGATGAAAAGGAAAAGTCCTCCCGCCCACTCTCATAATGGTTCAAATCTTGAAGAGTGTATTTTATCTAGAATGCTGTGTAAGCCTCTGTGACAGAGACCTCAGAATAGAAGATATGGAAGCCTCTTCCCACACAAGAGCCCCCAGGTGGGCAGCTCAAGCCTGCAGGCCCCTGTGCCATCCTGCCCAATGTCCCTCTCTGGGCCCGGGGTTGCTTCTCCACCTCACATTATCACCTGCACCTCACCACCAGAAGAAGGAGGAAAGAGAAATGCACACCGCTTTTAAGGGTATGACCTGGAAGTCCCACTTAATATTTCTGCTCATGTCCCCTTGATCAAAAAAGAGTCATAAATCCACAGCTGGCTATAGAAACCTGAAAAGTGTGTCTTTAAAGTGAGTAGCAATGTGCCTCGCTGGAACAACGTGTACTATGCTCAAAGGGAAATGGATATGAGGAGATTGGCCATGAGTCTATGTAGAAAAAGGCACTGTGTCTAGAAGTAGCAAAGTCTGGGGTAGAGAAAGAGGTGGAAGATGGAAAACAAAGACTGAAAGACCACAGAGAGGACAAATGAGAAAGAAGTTGTTCGTATCCTTGAAGCGTTTTAGGTTCAACTCTGCTCCTTCATGGTAGGGCAGCATTTTCTCATTCTTTCCTTTTAAAATCTGAAATCACTTCTAAATTCAGGTTTGAGTTTCCTTTCAAAGTGGCTTTTCTACTTACAATGTCTACTTACCTGCCAAACGAGTACTGGCTTTCAACCAACAATTCAGAAAATCAGGTCTTACAATGTATTCTTAGTGGAAAATAATTGCCATAATAGCAAGCGGGAAAGAAGTCAGCTCTGCAATTGCTTTATAATATATACTCGTATTTTAAGTGCGTAACTACAAAAGCAAAAATGTATGGGAAAGAGAAGTTATATATAAAAGGCGTTGAAAGTTATGGAGATGATTTGCCGATCCTTAGTAAATCATCCTTTTAGAGAAATAGTCCCCTCTGAAAAGGCTTACCATGTATTAGAAATCGCTACACAAGAATTATGTTGCTCTCTGCCAACAAGGTGTACCTATACAGTGTGATAAACACATGCAAATCATTTCCAACAAAAATTTTGATCTCCCAATGGTGGCAAAAGCTATAAAATTCAGATGATCTTATGAAAGTTTAAAAGGGAAATTCACTTATTTTTGTATACTTCCTAGAGAGGTTTATAAATGACGGTTCATAAAATACTTGTAGTTGAAAAAAATCTGGGATTTCAAAATTTGTTCACTCTGTCTTTAGTCAGTGTCAGAGATAATTCACCAGAGACTTAGATTCTGCCTGTGGATGCTTGGAACCAATGGTTTTCCTTTGGGAAACCAATTCTTGGCGAAATGGTGAATTCAGGTGCCTTTCTTTCAACTATGAATGAGAAAGAGGCTTTATTTCACAGCCTCCTTCACCAGGACTTTCCCCTCCACAACCAGATGGAGCTAGAAGACCAGCGCCTGGTAGAAACTGGGTCATCTTAAAACTCTGCCCTGGGCATTTAACTCATGAATAAAGTGAAAAAGAAATTGATATTTGTAAAATTTGATCATTTCTGCACTGATATTCTGCACATTGAACCTATGCCTAAATCTCAAAAGATAAAAAAAACTCCAAATATAATAAATTTTTTTAATTCACATATTATAGTATTTTCTTAAGTTCAGCAGATTTGCTTTCCATTGTTTTCCAATCCAAAGCCTTAATTTATTAACTCTCCATTACTGATTTATGAATTCATCATATTTAACTATGACTCAAAAACAAGTAATAGAAAAACTCAACAATATACTTAAACGTAGGAAGGAATTTATGTAGGGACCACTAAGTGAACAAAAGGATCAATATTAATAAAATTGTTACAAAGTTTTCTCACATTTTTGAAAAATCTTCTTAAGTATGGTGATTGTCCCCAAAAGAAAAGATAAAGTCATCAAAAAGTCACAGGAAAAAATAGTCCAATTTCATCAGTAATCAAAGAGATATAAAACTAGATACTGACGTTTCCCTATAATATTGAAAGCGATTTAAAACATCATACTGTCAAAAAGATGAACTTCTGGTGGGTGTTGAAGTGCTTACAAGTTTTCAGGAAAGCAATCTGGCAATATGTAACAAGAACCATCAAAACACTCATCTTGTGCTAGACAGGACGTAGAGCTGCTCTAAAGGTTACAGAATAAAGATCTGTTATGGTAACAGAACTTACAGAGATGTGAGGAAAGCTGGGAAGTGAAAATCCAAACAAGGGGAAGTTCGAGAGACTCAGAAGAGTCATTAACCCAACTTCCACCACAGGAGTGGGCGGACGCCCAGCGCAGGAAGAGTCTGAGCTGCAGATTTGGACTCAGACATGGGATTTCCCGAAGGGGTTCATGAAGTCTGGGGAGGCCAGTGCCCCTGACGATCTGCGGCCAGGCACCTGGCCATAGGCCCAGGGCCACCACCCGTCAGCAGGGCAGCCATCAAGAGCGAGGCCTGAACGCCAAGTGGAGAGGAGTCAGGAAAACTTGGAATCTGCGCTACTCCGACCACAGAGAGCTCCACAAAGTAAAGGAGGCCACCGCAGGCCAGTGTGCTCAAATCCCGCACAGGTTTCTCCTCTGGCCAGCTTCTTCTCTAAGCTGCAGGGGCAGGAATTCTGGGAAACATCGTGCCAGCTAATTAAATCAACAAATAGAAAAATGCAGCACTCACATCTCCTGACCTTAAGGTCTCCTTTCACATCTCCGAATTGGTTGAAAATGGAGTCAAAGATTAAACGAAAATATAACTATTGCCATGATTAAAACGAGCAAAACTAGAAGCAAATGAATTTCCCAATAGGGGAATATTAAAATAAACAGATAAAATACAAAATTTTCTTAAATTTATTTTAAAGTTGCATCAGGTGACTTTTAATGACATGGGTGTAGCCTCAGGATATAGAGGCTTAAAAGCTATGCAAAACTACAACTGCATTAGAATACAGTTTTGGAAATATGGTCACAGATTTAATTGTATTTTTTATACTTCCTTATAATCTTTATTCATTCTTCACCAAGGAGCCGAAGTCATCTTTTAAAACTGGGGATCAAATCATGTGCCTTCGTTGGCTAAAATGCCAGCGTGGCTTTCTATTCCGTGTGGAATAAAATACAGTCTTCCCACAGCCCACAGGAACTTCCGTGGCCCCACCTTCACTGCTGCTCCTAATGTCTCAGGCAGCTCAGGCCTGCTTTGCTTTGGTCAGAGTCTAGCATAGGCTAAGTCTTCTGCCATAAGAAGATTTTGTCAGTAATTATTACACTGAAGATCCTTTTCCCCCAGATTTGGTTCAGATCTCAGCTCAAACGTCACTTTTTCTGAGGACCACATCTAATGTGTCCCGACCCTCACCACACCCAGCAGCCATTCTCCATCTCATCGCCCTGTTCATTTTTTTTCTTCATTAACCACAGTTATTGTGCCCTTTACTTAGCAGTCTCCCTCACTAGGGAGCAGGGTCCATTAGAGCAGAGACTTGTGTTCATTATTGTATTCCCACGCTGCCACCAAAGCCACCAAAGCCCTTTTCACTAAATAAGTGGATTCATGGCTGGATCAGCTTTGTGAGTTTTTTTTTGTTTTTTTTTTTACAATATACACTTTTCCTTGTATAGTAAGGAAGAAATGTTGGAAAGGAATATGTTTGAGAGCAATCTTGTGTCAGAATGGATTGTCCTTCTCGGTTGTCGTATCTGCTAGTGATTTTCTAGGCCTGTTTTAGCTGCTTTGTTTCTCTTGTAAGATCTAGATAAGAGTATCTGTTCCACAGAAAGCTTTACAGAAGGCAGGAATCTGGCCAGGATTCTCCTGTTAAATCATGACAGGATAGCAGTTAGTGATGTGATAGATAACCTCGTGATAACACTGTACAACATGTAGAAATCATGGGTTCAAACCTCGTTTTAGGGCCCAGCTGTTTCCTTTATAGCTCAGTGATGCAGTAGGCTCTTCCCCAGCAACGAATCTGCTCTCTCTGCCCTGCACCCCTCCTGCCTTCACATCCTATCCCAGCACGACCAGTGTGTCAAGCACTCCTACTGGTTAATCCTGAACATTTGCTTTTCTGTTCTTCAGAACCTGAGAAAATATCAACTATCAAGCAGTGCAACTGCCTATTTTCTTCACAT
The DNA here is from genome assembly GCA_004026905.1 of Hystrix cristata. Classification (NCBI taxonomy): domain Eukaryota; kingdom Metazoa; phylum Chordata; class Mammalia; order Rodentia; family Hystricidae; genus Hystrix; species Hystrix cristata. The sequence continues at coordinate 18,994 of PVJO010017242.1, read as the reverse complement.
GTGTCCTTTGCTTTTGAGGTGTCTCAAGAATAGCAAAATTTTATCTCCTTTTGCCTTAGAATGCCGTTGACTGTTCTGATCTCAGGGCGCTCCTTGACTAGGTAAGGCTGAGTGACTTCAGGCTTCAGTGCTTGACTGATTTCACCTTCTCTGCCCAACGAAGGTGGGAGACAGAACTGCAATGTGAGTTATCTATCAACAAACATGAATTCTAGTAAAAGTAGCTAAATCGAAAGCTTTCTAGCCTGGCCCATTCTCTGCTAAGTGGATTCTCTGTGAGCTCTACCGCAAATGAAACTTTCTGTGTGACAGGTCCCTTTTTATAGACTCTGAAACTGACAGCCATTTTGTTGAATTTTATGGTTACATGAATTTCGGTATCAGCCTCAGCTATTTTTCATGTTTTCCACTTTCCCATAAGGAATGCTGATAATCATTAGAAAGTAGTCACCTACTTCAGGGGCTTACAGCATTCCCAGGCAATCCTGTTTTCCAGCTCACCTCTTTCTCTTATTCTTACATGTTTTTCAAAATTTCTCTACTATTTTCATGCCACTGTCCATGTCTCCACTATCAAACCTCTAATCACTCTGATTTTGTCTTCATTCTCAGAAAAACCGTCTTCGTTCACACAGAAGATAGAAGCTGTCTGAGAGTGTTCATTCCCACGCACCACAATTCTACAAAACTAATCCAGAGCCAGCCCTCTCTCCTTCCGTCCTGATACCAGAGGACTGCTCTTCCTTAAAGTTGGTCACTCTGTGTAGGCCCTTGTGTGGTAGTTCCCATGACCCCCCTTCTCGGTTATTCAAGCCCTTGTGTAGTCCCTTCCTGCGATGGGCTTATTATTGTGGTCAGTTTGGGCAGGAACGCCCAGCTGGACTGAATTGGTGTGGATCTGGGCTAGAAGATCCACCTGAAGGTTATTGCCAACAAAACATAAAGGAAAATGGGAGCAGAAGATAGCGGACAGCTGTTTCCTAGGAGAAGTTCGGTTGTGGCTGGTTTTCCTGAAAGGCACTCGGGGCCTTGCTGTCGTCAGGGGTGGCTGCTGTTTGCTTCAGGGAGCTCTGGTCCTCATCTCCGCTGTGAGTGTCATGCCCTGGTCCCAGTATAGAATTCTTCAGCCTTTTAGTGCAGGGATGGACGTACATGAGACAGTGCTGTGGGCTCCCAGCCCTGGACTGGATCTTTCAGGTCTCCAGGGCATAGGCAGAGGTTCTGCACTCTTCCTGCATTTGGCTTGTGTGTGTGAATGTTGCAATGTGTAATTGTCCCGTATTAAATCTGCTCTCTTGCAAACCACTGACTCTAGAAAAGTGATTACTACACCTCCTCTTGAAGGATAGTTGAACATGGTGACTTGTTCCTTCTAAATCGAATATAGCAAACGTGAGGCAAGGTCAGTTCAGATGTTAGGTTACAAAAAGATTGTGACTTGTGTCTTAGGTGCCCCAGGCCTCTCTTGCTCTCACCTACTCTCAAAGAAGCCAGTTACCATTCTGTGAAGTTTGTATATGAGGGAGGCAAGGCCTCAGGCTCACAGCCTGCAAAGAGCCAAGGCTCTCAGCCTATCAGCCTGTGAAAAACTGAATTCTGACAGCAACCATTGTCAGCAAATGGTGTCAGAGCCTCCCATGACCCTCCCATGAGTGGAGTCTTCAGACCAGACTATAGCCCAAGCAGATAGCCTGACTGTAAACTCATGAGAGACCATGAGCCAAGTGGAGCCTGTTAAATGAAGCCCCAGTTTCTGACCCACGAAAACTGTGGGATAATAAATGTTTGCCATTTTATGCTGCTAAATTTTAGAGGAATTTGTTAGAAAGCAGCAGTTAACTAATACAACCTTCATCTATGCGCTAGATCAGTGATGGCGAACCTTTTAGAGCTTGCAGTGATACAAACATCCTCCTGCAGCATGCGTGCCGTAGGTTCGCCACCACTGCTCTAGATCCTTCTCAGCTGCTTCTCCCTGGTCATATCTTCAAATCTTCCATCTCTACCCATTCCTTCTAATTAGCAATTAAACATAAGAGTGACATTTAAAAGAAGAACATCTTCAATTCCAGTTCCTCCTCCAGCTATTGCTACATGTCTCCCCTCCTCTTTAGAGAAAACCTTAGGCTGTCTACACTTAGTATCTCCACTCCCTTCCATTCCCTTCCCTCAGCCCATTTCTGTGTAGTAGAAAAGTAACTACTACACCTCCTCTTGAAGATTTCCACTCCCTACTTAAAATGAATTGATATCTTCCTATTGCTCTTAGGATAAAGTCAGAGTTATATATCAGAGCTGATAGTGTGACTCACCATCAGCTGGGCAGAACTTCTCTCAGCAGTGTCTTCGGGGAACCCACAAGCTCTTTTAGACCTTATTCTGCTTGACATTTTTGTATTGTTCTGGAAATCTTATTCTTTAAAGAGATTCTTTTTCCTTTATGTCCTTCATACTGGACTCCATAGTTTTCCTCCTAAGCTTTGGGTCCTTCCAATTCGATCTCCTCTGCTGAGTCTTTGTGCTCTGCTCAGATAGTTTGTGCTCCTCAGGGCTCCACTCCAAGTTTTCTGTGCTTCACAGTCTGTACACTCTATCTAGGGAATCTCACTTCCTAATGAATCGCACACTGATATCCGCATCCCCTTCCTGAGCTCCGAACACAAACTGCCTAAGTTTCCCTCAGCAAATGTAGGACTAACCTTACCATTAGCCATGATCCCATTTTCTTTTTTTCCTCTTCTTCCTGTCATAGAATATGGCATTACTACCTGGGCATTTTTGCAAAGGAAAAAATAGGAAAACAATCAACTCAACTCCCATCTGTTCATAAGTTTGATTGTTATCTATTCTCCTTTCTTACTAACTCACAATTCTGTCTGTTTCTTTACATGCATAAATCCACAATCGTGGCCTACGACACCATCATCTCTTGCCTGGATAGCTGTAACAAACTTGTAACTGGTGTTCACTTTTGTTAATCTCTCTAAAGTCAAAGGGGTTATTCCAAAACACTTAAAAAATACCTACTCCCTATTTAAAATGAATTGATATCTTCCTAGTGCCCTTAGGATATAGTCAGAGTTGTATATCAGAGCTGGTAGGTAGTGTGACTCACCGTCCAAACTTATCATACAAACCTACATACAAACAAGATATTTCTGAAAATGAAAAGGGTGTGCTGTTAATAATTATTGCATGAACAAGTATATACCCAGGACTGGGAAAATGGGGTACAAGGTCACCTTATTTCTAAGGCCTTGTGTGATCTATTCTACCAAATATTTGAAATGTGGTTAGTGTGACTACGGAAATGCATTTTCATTTTTATTTAACTTTACATAATTTAAAGTTAAATGGCTGATATAACTAGAGGATATTGGCAGTGCAATTCTCTAGAGCAGTCTTTTTCATGTGTGTATCGCAGTGACCTACAGGGTTTATGTCGCAGATCGGAGTCTCCTCGCTCCACAGGGCTTGCGGTACCATATTTCTGAAATGGGTCCGAGAATTCACACTCTAATCTCTTCCCAAGTGGAACTGAGGCCAGTAGTCAAGGTACTAATTTGAGAATCACTGATTGAGACTTGTTAAAAATACAGACCTTCAGGTCCTGTCCTAGCTCTACCAGATCAGAATCTACATTTGCACAAAATCCTCAGGTTATTTGTATGAACATTAAAGTTTGAAAAGCATTCATTTAAATGATTTTGTGTAAGTCAGGCAATTCAAAATTCACCCCACACGCACAGCTTTTATGCTGTAGAATTACTACAGTCTTGTTTAGCCTTCACCTTTCAAATGATCTTTTTACAAAAGGGCCATATGGCCAGCTGTGGTGGCCCACACCGGTAATCCCAGCACTCGGGGGGCTGAGGCAGGAGAATTGCTCTGAGTTTGAGACCAGCCTGGGCTACATAGTGAGTTCAAGGTTAGCCTAAGTGAGATCCTGTTTTGTTTTGTTTTGTTTTGTTTTTAAAGGCCATACAGAACTGAGAGTGAGACATGCAGTTTCCAAGTTCAAGGCCAACCTGGATTACATAGCCAGAGCCTGTGTAAAACGAGACAAAGCAAAGCAAAACAAAAACAAAAGCCAAATCATGAATATGACCCCCAATGTTTCTTTCGTTAGTTAATCTTTCTCTTGATCTGAATTTTCTTCTTGAGAAATTCTAACAACAAGTGAACTGGGCTTCACACAAGTCAGATTAATGTTACATGTAAACTAAATAATATCACAGAATAAGAATATCACAGAGATATTCTCTCTGTGATTTATATTCTGCTTACAAAGTTCTTCAGTTTGTTCTTCAGGCTTTTCATGGGTAATATTTTTGAGGTTGCTGCCCTCTACCTTTTCAATTTCACTGCAAGCTGAACCACAGTTCTTGTCTTAAATTACAAAGCAAGGTCTTTACCAAAGATTTGGACTCTATGTAATGGAAAAACGTGCAATAAAGCCATTATGCTTCAAGATTTCATAAGCTACATCTTTCCCAAAGGTGTCCTGATCTTTGCCTGCCTTTCAATCTTTCTTTCTTTCTCTTTCTTTCTTTCTTTCTTTCTTTCTTTCTTTCTTTCTGTTGGGGATCAAACTCAGGGCCTTGTGCTTGCTAGACAAGTGTTCTACACTGAGCCGAATCCCCAATGCCTGACTTTCTCTTTTGACGTGTTGCTAAAATGCATTTTACCTGCCCCCTGCCACCATGTTTATGTGGACTTCAAAATATCTGTCCACCCAGGACACAAATCTCTATCTCATCTGAGGACCAGAGACAAAGAAAAAAATCTACTTTCCACCCTTGACTGGTCTAAAGCCTGCCCCAGCCAATTTTGTGTCATCCTTTGCGGTATAACTCTGGAATCTTTAAAACCCTCCAATCTGGAAGAGATTTTAGCTTAATCTTTGTATAGTCAAAAGGTTAACTGAAGATTTCATTGCTCCTCCTCCCCTGTAAAAAGAAAAAAATCAAGATCATTTACCTGCCTTCAAAGCCTCTATTTGGTAAAATAGAAAAATGCTGCAAATTTTAAAAAAGGATAAAGCACACTTTCCATATGAAATAGTTTTGTTAGTTCGTTCAGGTCTTGCTGTCAGATAATCATGTGAGATGACTGTACTTTTAAAAAACATATTAATGATCATTTCTGTGTGCTTGCTGTATGAGTACAGAGAATGACTCAAGTATGAGTCAGGTAACCATTTTTACTCCGACTTTCCTTTTGTAATCTTTCAAAAACTTCCTGTTTCTTGAAATAATTTCAGTGAAATTAAACTTGAATGAGGTTATTTCATCAGACAGTGCTGGAACAGCTAGAGACTTACATGGTGAAAAACAGACCTCAACTCATACAGTGATTTGAGAAGGATTTTAGACTCAAATAGAAAACCTGTCACTATAATGCTCCTAGAAATTACAGGGAAGTATCTTTGCAACCTTGGGATAGGCAAAGGTTTCTTAGGAAAGCACGGAAGCACTAACCACAAAAAGAAAAAAGATAAATTGATCTTCATCAACATTTAAAAATTTCAAAAGCTACAGTTAGGAGAGTGAATAGGGAGGCCCCAGGCCGGGAGGATGTGTCACTACACAGATCCTGGAGCAGACACATGCACTCGGGATTATAAAGAAGGCCTACAGCTGGATACCAATTTTTAAATAACCTCGAAACACTACAAATATGATTTCGCTGTGCGTGCGAACTTCACAAGAGAAGTCTAATAGGTGAAACCAGTCAATGGTGAGAGAAATTAGAACATTAGCAGCATGGAGGATGTGGTGAGAGAGGATGGGAGGGGTCTTCCCACCACAAGAGCGTGTTCTGGGTTTTGATGGGTGTGGATAGGTGTTGGGCACAGGCGTCAAAACTGATCAGACCTTACACTTAGTACCCATGCATTTCCCACGAAGTAAATGACCTATTTTTTTTTAAAGTGAAGCAGTTTAAAATACTCAGATAAGCTCTGTTGTAACCGCTGCTCCATTGATCCTGACTCAATTCTTACTAATTATCAATTACTCACAGGCAGGGCAGAATGGCTGGTTTCTGTATGTTTTTTATCAAGTAAAACTGTTGTTGCTGTAAATCTTCTGCAATTTGCGCAACATAGCTGTAGGTGTGTTTAACTTCTACACTTAGCTGTAGTATGCCGTAGGTCTCTTTCAGAAAATGACTGTGGTGGCTGCTCAATTCTGTTAATGTTTTCACCAACATCTGAGTGTCTTACATCTTTTCTTGTTTATTCCAGTCTGAAATAAGTAAAACGGTCATCCACTGAAATCTTCCAATCCATTGCAGCCCAGTTCAAGTGCCATTTCCTCAGTGAAGTTTTATTTCTCCCTGCAGTGCACACGGCCTTCCGAACTACCGAAGCACTTTAGTTCTCCCAAGCACTAGTTCCCATGATGACACGACGGCCAGGCTCTTCTTTTCTGTCTGCCCTTCTTTCTCTCCCAGAGGGTAAGTCACATAGGACTAGGCAGGCAGAAAGTGCTGCAGTGCCTAAAGAAATACTTGTGTCTCAAAAACAACCTCATATAATGTGGCTGAACTCACAGTTTAGACAGTATGATAAAATAAAAACTTTAAACTGTCCAACTAAGATCTTGCCTTGGTTGAAAAGAATAATAAAGGTTGGGTGATATCCTCACTTTTAAACTCTCATGGTTAAAGTATATTATTCTCATGGTCAACATCACTTTATACATTAGAATCATGTATTCTAGAAAAGTTCAAGAAGATAACAAAACAAATTAGCAAAGATAATTTCAATTGTATTGGCACAAGATAAGAGACTGGTTTTGACTAGAAGTGTCTGTTTACGAATGGACACATACAGCTTATTTTTGGCAGAAAGCTAAAGACAGTCCTGTATTTTAATTTGTTTCATTTGCAGTGGCAAACATTTAGCCAATTTATGAATGGGGATATGTTATACTTTTGTTGCAAAGGTTAATTATATGGTTATGTGTGATGCGAGAGCTTTTAATATGTATTAAAGATAACCAATAAGTAAATACATCTTAATTTTCAGGTGTTTTAGATTGTTCTATTCTGTACTTTAGGACTGAGACTTACATATCACTCAGTCCTGTACTATAACGACAATAACAGAAATAATACTAATAACTAATGATTAATTACATTGGATGCACATGGATTTGCTGTTTTTCCATATTTGGCAGTCTTCCTTCTCATTAAATGAATGTGCCTCAGAGGCCTTGCCGAATAAGGAAATATGAAAAGTAGGAGCTAATGTGGTATTAAACAAGCCACAGTACCTTCGGGATACTACATATCAGATGCTGTAATAAGGTAATTAGTTAAAGATTATTTCAAATTAAAAACCACCAGAGGGCAGCTTAATACAGTAGTGACGCAATACTTACAACAGTATGATAAGTGTAATATTTTAAGAGTAATTCCAATAAGTCAGATATTAGATATGAAGGAAAGAGAATGAAAAGAAACCTTTCTATTATTTTTATATTCAGTAAACATTTTTATTTTCAAATACAAATATTAATTTAAATATGCCCCTTGATTCTTTTTTCCCCTTTTTCTTTTCTCCTAACAAAATTGGCCAGGAGGTAAAGCAACCAGGCTGTATGGTTTAGATCCAGATGTCCCCTTAAAACCTCTTCTGCTCAGAGGTGGGACTTTTCAAAGGTGATTGGACTGTGGGAACACTGTTCTCACGGGTAGATTAGTTCAGAGCTAAATGGCTTTCATGAGATGGGGTCTGGTGGAAGGAGGAGGCTCACTGGGGTGTGACCAGAAAGGTGTACTTTCCTTCCTGGCTTCTCCCTTCGCTCCTGCTTCCTGGTTGCCATGGTGTGAGCAGCTTTCCTCAGTAACCCTTCCTGCCTTGGAGCCAGCTGGCTGTGGGCTAAAACCTCTAAAACCATGAGTCAAAGTCAACCTCTTCCCCTTTAAACTGTGGTGTTGAGTGTTGTGTTTCGGGGACAGGAAAGTAACTAAAATACAGGCCAATTTGAAATTTTAAACAATGTGATCTTGGGCTGAGGATGTAGCTAAGTGGTAGGGCACTCGCCAAGCATGCAAGAGGCCCTTGGTCCAATCCCTAGTGCCACGAGCAACAGCAACAAAGCTAAGAGCCCAAAGGTGGTCTTCAGTTCTCCCTATTCTGTGGTGGCCGTGCTCATTGTATAAGAAGGAATTTATGCCACTACTAATCTGTTTGTTTCTAATTTAAGGGAATTTAAAAATGAGAACATCAAGATGAGGATAATTCTCTTTGAAGTACTTTCACAATTTATAATTATTTGATGTATTAGTGCATTTGTTCTTTGTCTCTTCCTTTACTAGTTTGAAAGCGCTCTAAAGTCAAGCACATTTACTTCAAGGACCTTGCCAAATGTGGTGACTAGTGTTGACTTTCAATATCTATTTGTCAACTCACATAGTTAATTGTGAAGTTTTAAAGGAGTAACCTTTCTAAAGACTATTTTATGCCTTCGTGTAGTCACCAGCAGTGCCTTCTATCTACCCATCTACCTATGTACCCAGTCACCAGGACATCCGCCGTCCATCTGCACATTTATCCCTGCATCTCTACACCTATCCATCCATCCAGGAGCCATCCATCCACCATCCATCCACCATCCAGCCATCCAGCCATCCACCATCCATCCACCATCCATCCACCATCCATCCACCATCCATTCACCATCCATCCACCATCCATCCACCATCCATCCACCATCCATCCACCATCCATCCACCATCCAGCCAGCCATCCAGCCAGCCAGCCATCCAGCCAGCCAGCCACCATCCAGCTGTCCACCCTCCATTCAGCCATAAACCCACTCATCCATTAGTCTGTCCATCCTTATATTTCCATAGACATCTAACTAGCAAAGGCAATCTTAAGAAAAGATTTCTTTTTCTTTGGCAATTGAAAAATAAATGTTCTCAGTGAAGGAATTTCCAGTTCAAAAACCTTCCTTCCAGAACACATGGTCACTTGAGTAGGTTTTTCAGTACAGGTGGCCACAGTTTTATAGACTGCTAGCTTTCTTCAACTTATCCCCTTGGCCAATCCCTGGTGAAAGAGTACATACGACTCATTATTGTCTGTGTCCACCCTAAAACCTTTCTTGCAGGTTAATAACTACTATGTTTTTTGGTCAAAGTGAATGATGAAGCCCTTCCTCTTTCGCAGAATTTATGTTACCATCTTGTCATAATGGCAGAGCTTTTAAAGGAGATTCATTGCTATTCTTGTGGCTCTTTAATAATAAAATATGGTTCCTTGGATTCTTTGCCCTGGGCATACTCTCCTCTCACTTGTGACTGTACAGTTTGAACCATCATCTCTATGCTGATGCCTTCTAAATCTGTAACTTGATCCCTGACTACTTCCCCAAACTTTAGACTTTTGTATCTACCATGATCCACAGCTGCTTCTCATCCACAGTGGGAAGGCATGGAAAGAGAAAAGAAGGAAAAAGTAAAGGAAGGGAGAAGAGAGGAGAGAGAAAAGAGAGATTGGGCATTCAGTAGAGTTTAATCCTCAACTCCTTTCTTCCTTGCAAACTGTAAGAAAAATACAAATTCGTAGAGAATTTTCATCATCTGTCAACAGTAGGGGTCTCATCCTCCTATTATCTAGAGTTCTTGGAAGAGGGCAGCATGCAAGGAGCTGGAAGCAGCACAGGCCACCTGGGTAGACTGTCATTGTCTCACTTTCATGCACAAACAGAGGATGGGAAAGATTCCTTACTCCCCAGTTCCTCCAAGTCTGCCCAAGGCAGAAGGAAAATACAAAGGACCCATCTTCCGGAGGTCAGGGCCGCTGAGGATTGAGCCAGTGGGACTCCAGGAGCCGCTGGGAGCACTGACTTGGAACCCAGGGCTGGGTGTCAGAGGAGGTGAACTGAAGAAGTGAGCCCAGGTAAGGCTGGAGAGATGGGCTGTGGGAAAGAAGTCAGGTGTGGACAATGGCAGGACCTTAATAGTGGGTACCAAAGAAAAGAGCAGAAGGCAAGTCATTCGAGTCCTCAAATACACAAACAATGAAGAAGGGCCAGCAAATCACTGGCCACCTCCCATCGGTAGGAACCAGCAAGGGAGGGCTGCAACCAGAATCGCTTCCCCAGTGTCATTGTGTCCTGAAAACCCGCCCCTCTCCCAGAGATGCTGAGAAGGGAGGAAGGGACGAAATCCCAAGAAGTAAAAACAGGGTTCTAATTTCGAAATGATAATAAACCAACCCTGGCTGGACTCTTCTAAAAGGGACTCATTATTATGCTGAAAGCAACTAAGCTACCTGTAACTGGGAAGATCTCAGGGCAAGTCGAGCTGAGTTTGGAGGGATAAAACAGTATTTCTGCATCTCAGAGCTGTGGCCCTGGAGTCACAAGCACCTGCACAAAGGTTAGCCCAGGATCCCTGATCTAGATGGAAACTTTATGTTTTATTGACTATCTTTTCTGTCTCTATCCTGTGAATAAAATCAAATGTTCATAATGTTGAGAAAATACTGAATCCTGTTTTCTAACCAGTATTTTTTAAAAAAATTAACCAAAAATCACATTTTCACAAATTTTTTTGCTCAACGTAATTTTTAATAACTATATGACAATTCACCATGTGGTGAGTTAATTAACTCTTTGTTTTGTTTGAACAGTAGTTAGCTTGGTTTCTATTTTGGCTATCGTAAATGGCAGTGTGACAATCAACACCTACATATATACCTGTTAGGGACCCCAAAGATAATTTCTTTAGAGTAAATTCCTTCAAGTGGTGCTTGTGGTTGAAATAATATGTATATTTCAAAGGATTTTTACTGCATCTGGGTAAAGTGGACTTTAGAAATATTATGCTACTTAAACTCCAACTGACAATGTATGCAAATGCCTCTTTTCTTACGTCCTCGGCAGCAGTGGCTATTGAAGTGTTTCAATTTTCCTCTTGAAAATATCAGGATTATGAAAGCAACAGGTGTTTGTACATATACCCAAATGATTTATGCTTCAAAAAGATGATTAATGGACAAGAGTATAAAAATCTCTTTTTATTCCTCAGAAAGTTAAACACAGTTCAGAACAGGAAAATCTACAGAGATGTGAAGTAGACTCGCAGCTGCCAGAAGCTGGAGTAGGAGAGAATGAGGGACGACTACTAAGGGATGCAGGGCTTCTTGCTGGCTTGATGAAAACGTTCTGGAATTAGACAATGGTCGTGATTGCACAACTTTGTGAAAATAGTACAAACTGCTAAGTTATATACTTTGAAAGGGTAGATTTGCTGGTACGTGAGTTATATATTGATAAACCTCACATTTTAAAAAGTCGGTGTAGTTATATGAAACATTCATAGAGTAGGATAAGTGTTGCATATCCTAGTAGTGGAATATTACTTGGTAGTAAAAAGAAATGAAATACTGACACATGCTGCAATGAGGAGGGACCTTGAAAATATGCTAAGTGGAAGAAGCCAGTCTCAAAAGCCCACATGCCATGTAATTCCATGTATATGAAATATCCAGAACAGGGAAACTTACAAAGACAGAAAGTAAAGCAATGGTTGCCCCTGGGGGAGGGAAAATGCAGAGCAATGATTTGGTGGGGCTGCTTGCTCATAGGGGTAATGAAAAGGTTCCCAAGTTAGATGGTGAAGAAGAGATGACGATCATAAATATATATGCACCAAATACCAGCGCGCCTAAGTACATACAACAAATATTGATGGACATGAAAAACCAAATAAGCCCCAGTACGATTGTAATGGGAGACTTTAATACCCCACTGTCACAAATAGACAGATCAATTAGACAAAAAGTCAACAGAACTACCAAGCACAAATATCAGAACTAAACCAAACTCTCGAACAAATGGACCTAGTAGATGTATACAGAGTGTTCCACCCCACAACATCAGAATACACATTCTTCTCAGCTGCACATGGGACTTTCTCCAAAATAGACCACATACTAGCTCATAGAACAAGCTTAAGTAAATGCAAAGGAATCGAAATTTTCCCATGAATACTATCAGACCATAGTGCATTGAAACTGGAAATAAACAGCAAAAGGAACCACAAAAACTCCATAAACACATGGAAACTAAATAGCACCCTCCTGAACAATCAGTGGGTCAGAGATGAAATTAAAGAAGAAATTAGGCAGTTTCTACAATTGAATGATAATGCCAATACAACCTACCGAAATCTATGGGACACAATAAAAGCAGTTCTATGAGGGAAATTTATAGCATTGAACTCCCATATCAGAAAAACAGAGCGAGCTCAAATAAACAACCAAGTTAGATGGTGCCAATGATTCATTTTGTGAATGTACAAAACACCATTGATTTATACGCTCTAAAAGGCTGAGTTAAAAGCTATGGCAAGTTGTGTCTCAAGAAAGCTATTGAGAATAGAAAAAAAAAATACTCACAAATAGTCACAAAATATCAGGGCAAAGATTGGTGTGAGATAAATGCATAGTAGAAGAAAACCTCTGTTAACAGGACATAAAAGAGAAACCCTCTTTTTTCTCTAACAACCTTCAGAAATGGTAGCCAGCGTTTACCAAGGTCTTGAACTATGACGACTCCTCTACCCATTTTCCAGGTTCAAGGACCTATGTTACTCTAGGTTACCCCTACTCCTCAGGAACTCATTGTTCTACCCTTGTGCATATTGCAAACGTCTGGCTCCTCTCAGAGTCCATGAAGTCCACCTGCATTTTATGCAGTAATATATTGTAATTAAGAGCTTAATGCCCTCTTCAAGTGTTTGTTTTAACCTTGCACTCTTTTTGATATAGAAATGTTAAAGCATTTGTGTTGGGCAGTCACCGCAATTGTTGATCCCCCAGATGCGCATTTACCAGTAGACTCTGGTTCTTGTTATTATTCACCTCCCACTCCATGAAAGTTGTCTCCCAGGTAACAGTGTTGTTTTGGCCATTGTTTTGCCTTTTAACAGCCTTGGGAGTGGAATCTTGTCAAACATTTTAAATTATAGCACTTCCTCTTTCATTCAACAAACATTTATAAGCACCTACTATTGGCCAGGCTGATTTTGTTTATAACTAATATTGAAGAACTCCGGATGATTAATTCAGCGTGAATTTTCTCTTCTAGATATGGCGTTAGCACTTCTGAGATGTGAGTGGGATTCATTTAGGGTTGTTGCTACTGGAAGATAAGCCAGTCTACCTGCTGTTGAATGACATGCAGAAAAGAAATTAAGAAGAAAGTTATTTGTGTAATTTTTCTTATGTATTCGTAGAGTGCTTTTATTTTTTTCAGGTTTTTAAAAAAGTTCTTACAAGAACCTTGGACGTTGCGCTAGGCATTTTTTTCCCCCGTGGTTCTTCTGTGGATGAAGACATAGAAGTCTGAGCTGACTGTGATGTGCTTGCTCAGTGGGACCCGGGAATCCAGGAGGGCCCCTATTTCCACTTGATCTCTAGAAACGAACAGGCCTGATGGCCAAGTCTCCTAATAAACTTGGAGCTGACTAGAAGGTGCCTTTATTGAAGAGAGAGCCCCTCCCAGATATTTGCTCAGTGGGACATGGGATTCTCTCTCATCTCTATATGTCAGCGTATACAGTGACCAAGGTTAAGATGAAATAAAAACTTTTCTCACTCTTTGGGGATGGTGAAAGTGGTCAGTTTATCTACAAGGTATGAAAAAGTAAAGGGAGTCTCTGCTTTTTGGTGAGAAAGAATAGGAAATAACTGTTTTATGAGAATTTCACAATAGTTGCCTTTGGCTAGAAATTATACGTGAAACATCCACCCGCTTAAAATGATAATATCTGTAAAATTATATACAATAAGAACAAGTGAATCAGCTGTTGCAGCAGTTTTGAATTTAAATGTCTCCTAAATGCTTCATTTGGAGCCATTTTCATGACTACTTCTCACTTGTATTGATCATTAATTGTATACCAAGAACTGTTGTTACAAGTGGTTCATAAGTATTAACTTACTTAATTGGAGCTCTCTATACCTAACACAATGTAACAAAATACGATGTGACATGATCTGGTGTGATATCACTAACATAATATAAGGTAACATAATATCCCCATTTTATAGATGAGGAACCCGAAACACAAAAAGAATGAGTTTCTTAATCAAAGTCTCCAATAAGAAATAAGGTCAAGATTTGAACCCACGCACGTAACCACTCTTTTTCTTGTTTAGATCAAATGCTCTTGTGTTAGTGCAATGCTGTGTCCCTCCAAATCCATATGTTGAAATCCCGACCCCCCAGGTGATGGTGTTAGGAGATGAGACCTTTAAGAGGTGATTAGTTATGACAATGGAGACTTACTGAGTAGGATTAGTGCTCTTACAGAAGAGGTTCCGGGGAGGCACCTTGCCCCTTCCACCATGTGAGACCGGAACTACTATTTACAAACTGGTAAGAGGTCATCACTACACCCAAGTCAGCAGACACCTTGATTTTAAATTTCTCAGCCTCCAAGATGGATGCCTGTTGTTTAAACCACCACAATCTATGGTTTTGGTTTTTTGTTTGTTGCTTTTGTTGCTTTTTGCCATAGCAGCCCCAACAGGCTAAGACACATTCTTATTCAAATACCAGCAGCTTCCTTTATATTTATCAAAAGCAAAGAGTAATACCAGAGCCCTATGTGCAGTCTGAAATTTTTCTTTAATACCTTTCCATTTCCCTACATATTTGTCATCCCCTTATTCTGCCTTCGTTCATCCTTTCTCGCCTCCCATGGGCCCTGGCTCTGGCCCCCAAACCTCAACAGTGCTCTATCCAGGGTAGCCCTTCCATCTAACAGAACTGTTCCTTCTGTCTTCTAAATCTAAACTTCCTGCACTGTACCTCAGCTGTTACAGAGTAAGTCCAAAGTGTATTTTATGTATGTCTAAAAGGACCCTGTTGATCAGTCCAGAGCAAATCCGGTCAGGATTTGAAGGTAAATGGGAACAACGATTTCTAAGACTGCCCTCCCTTTTGCTTATTGCAACCCAGCAGGAAAGCAATACAAGGAATAGACACAACATCAAGGATGCAAAGGAGTGGTTCTGACCTCTTCTGCCTCCCCAGGTCCCCGCAGGGTGCACCTGGAGTCAGACAGTGACAAAGCTGTAGATCAGAGGAGCCCGGCACACGCGTTCACTTTGGTCTGCATGGTCGGGGAGAGGGCAGATCGCCACTCAGGATGTCACCCTTGTAGCTCGTTAAGAAACGCCTGCAGCTCTGAAGTTACTTAATTCTATATTCTTAGTTTTTGGATCTACAGAGAAATTTACCATAAAGTTGCAGCTTCAGGCTTCCTCATTTCTGCAGGCCTCTGTGAGGGGCGGGAGTTACTCGGAGCTGTTGGGTTTTCCAGGTGGGGACTGGAAACCAGCGTGCAATTAGGAAGTAGATCTGGATAGACATTGCTAGAGTCCTCAGAAGAAAGGGACTGGCTGATTCCTCTGTTCATTCTAAATTAATAGCCAGTTGTGTACCTTGCTTGTACCTGTAATTTCATTTTATTGATTTATTTGAAGAGGCTCATTAAATTCTTAAACGCTTGGACTTACAAAAATCTGGAGCCATGTCTGGGGCCTACCTGGCCCTCATTATCCTAGCTGAACTGCAAAAAAATGGGATGTGTTGGGAAGAGGTCTGGAAACTAGCTGGGTGTTTTGCTTGTACCACCAGACCCACTCTCTATCATGGCCTCCCGTCATAGCCCAGAAGGGTGCTCTCTGCGGAAGTGTTCCTGATTCCCTTGCTGTCGGGTCGCCTGCAGGAGATAGGAGGCCTGGAAGAAAGGACAATGATCCTCTTGACTCCTCCTTTGTCAAAATTGGGTCTGCAGCAGGGCAGCCTTCATGTGTCTGCCCTGTACAGTCAGCAGGGCCTCATGCTCAGACGGGCCCTGCGCTCAGCTTAACGCTTCACTGCCACTGTGCCACTGCATGTTTTTTTTTTTTCTTTTTTTTCTGAGACAAGCTCTCACTATGTAGCTCAGGCTGGCCTCAAACTCAAGGAGCTCCTCCTGCCTCAGCATCCTCAACTGCTGGGATTACATGTATGTACCACCATGCTTGGTTTACTGTCATTGTCTTGAAATTCTTAATAACTTTATTTTGAAGGTGTTCTTAAATGAACTCCAATGGAGGAATAGAGCATATAGATGAACAGAGGAATTATGTGCACTATGTGTGTCTGCAAGTTTTGGTTGCCCATTTGAATATAGCATTTCAAACGCTACATAACTGTCATGGCTTGTGTCTAGCTGTCCCCCCAAAGCCTCACGCAGTCATAGATGGGACTTTTTCAGAGGTGACTGAATCTAGAATGCATGAGGTTGGGATTAAGGGCGTGTGATTACTAAATCAATCTACTGATTGGTTTGGCACCACCCTAGTCCTGGCAGCCTGGATAAGATATAAGGCACAGGAAGAAGCTGGTTTGTCATACTGCTCTGCCTTGGACCCAGTTGATTGTGGACTGAAACCTCTACAAACTGTGAGCCAAATAAACCTTTCCTCTTTTAACTTTGGGGGTTGGGTATTTTGTCTTAGCAACGAGAAAAGTAACTAAGACATTGACAGTGGAATTTCCCAAGCACCCAGGCACAAGCATGGAGTTTGAGGAAACTCAAAGCATTTACAAAGTAAGCCTGTCAGAACTACCACTGATAAAGCTTCAAGATGCCATACTTCCCATTTCAACCAAAACTTGCTTCATTTTCATAAAAAATACTGTTGGTATTTTAAGAAACATCAACAATCAACAAATCCTATTTTATCTTTTCTTATTCATGGTACTTCCCTGAATTAACCAACTGCTTTCACACACACACACACACACACACACACACACACAAATGATATCATAGAAAGAAAGGGAAGCATAAGGCAATTAGATATGATTTTCACCTTTTTAGGTGAAATCACAATGGACAGTGCTGAAATACAAAAGATTACTAACAATTACTTCACAAACATGTGTGCCAATAAATTGAAGAATTGAGAAGAAACAGATTCCTAGATACATATAAATTATCAAAACTGAATCAAGATCTAAAACCCTGAATAATTCAAGAGCAGGCAATGAAATTGAAGCAGTAATTTAAAAAAAAACCCTACTGTGGTGCACTTATTGTGGTCACCTTGAGCAGAACGCCCAGCCGGACTGAGTTGGTGCAGTTCTGGGCATAGAGGATCCACCTGAAGGTCATTGCCAACACAACATAAAGGAGAATGGGAGCAGAAGATGGTGGCCAGCTGTTTCCCAGGAGAAGCTCTGTTGTGGCTGGTTCTCCCAAAGGGAACTCAGCTGTTTTCATTGCAGGGGGAACTTGGGGTCTTGCTGTCACCTGGGATGGCTGCTGTTTGCTTTGGGGGAGCGCTGGTCTTTATCTCTGCTGTGAGCATTGTATCCTGGCTCCAGTACAGATTTCTTCAGCCTTCTAGTGCAGACTCGGATATACATGGCACATTGCTGGGGCTCCCAGTCCTTGACTGGATCTTTCGGGTCTCCAGTGCATAGATAGACGTTCTGCACTCTTCCTGTGCTTGGCTTGTGTGTGATTGTTGTAACTTGTAAATGTCCTGTATTAAATCAGCTCCCTTGGAATCCATTGACTCTAGAAAGGTGACTAATACACCTACCAACTAAGAAAATCCTGTGTCAGAATGAATTCACTGCTGAATTCTAGAAAAACTTCAGGGAAGTCTAACACCGATACTCCTCAAGCTCTTTAATGAAATCAAAAAGGAAAGAGCACACTCCAAGTCAGTCCTGGATGATAGCATTATCCTGATTCCACAAGATGACAAGGATCCAGTCATAAAAGAGAACTATAGACCAATCTCTCTAATGAATATAGATGAAAAATTTCTCAATAAGATACTGGCAAACAGAATGCAATGGATCATCAAAAAGATGATATGTCATGACCAAGTAGGCTTCATCCCAGGGATGCAGGGATGTTCAATGTGTCTGTTTTAGTTTCTTTTCTTGTTGTTGAGACAAAATACCTGACACCCAAAGTTAAAGAAAGAAAGGCTTAATTGTCTCAGTTTGTAGAGGTTTCAGTTTGTAGCTGGCTTCTCCAGGGGGCCTGGGAGAGGGGTATCACAAAGGAAAGAAAGTTCACGGCAGCAAAGGACAAGTGACAACACTAGCCCTATTTCTTCCCTTGTGTTTTGTCTAGGCTATGAGCCCTTTGGGCAGGTAGCACTCACACCCAGGGTGGGGCCCCCTTAATCCTACCCAGAACTATGCAAACCAATTAGTAGACTAATTTAGTAAACACACACCCTTGATCCCAGTATCACACACTTAATCCCAGCATCACACACTCTGAATTAAGCCGCCTCTGAAAAGCTCCACCTATGACCACATGAGGCTTTGGGGGGACATGTAGACACAAGCCATAACAATATGCAAATCAATAAATGTAATACGTCACATAAATAGAAGCAAGGACAAAAATCACATGATCATTTCAACAGATGCAGAAAAAAGCCTTTAACAAAATCCAAAGATTTTGATTCATGATAAAAGCACCAAAGAAAATAGGTATAAAAGGACCTTATCCCAATCTGACAAAGGTCATTTATGACAAGCCTACTGACAACATCATATTAAATGGGGGAAAATGGAAAGCTTCTCCCTAAAATCACTAAGAAGATAAGGATGTCTACTATCACCACTCTTTTTTTTTTTTTTTTTTTTTTTTTTTTTTTTTTGGTGCTGGGAATCAAACTCGGGCCCTTGTGCTCACTCACCACTCTTATTTAAAATAGTATTCAAAATAATAGCAAGAACTGAGAACTAGATAGGGAAAAGGGGGATAAAGAAGAAGGTTAAAAGAAAAGTAAGATGAAAGGGGGGAAAAATGGTAAAGTGTAGTTACACTTATTGCAAATAGGGAGGGGTGGGTGAATGGAAGGGAGGGGAGGGGAAGGGGGGAAGAGGGGGGAAAACCAAGATGTATCATGTACAGGTACAAAATAACCATGTTGATT
>PVJO010017241.1:0-39742 GCA_004026905.1 Hystrix cristata | reverse complement strand
TTCCCTCACCTCTCAACCCCTCTTCCCCTCCTTATTCACACACAAAAGCTTTGTATCCATTTTTTTCCTTCTATTCTCTTTGTTTTCCTTGTCCCTCCATTCCTTTCCCCCTCCCTCCTCCCTTGTCCCCCTTCCCATTTGAACAATTTTGTATAATATATATTGGCAAAAGGGAAGAAATGGAACTAGTTTTTTAACTGGAGTCCATATTTCAGTTTTTAATAAATGGTCAAATCAAGTATTAATGGGCAAACTAAGGATGCATACTTGGAAAGAACTAATTATTCTATTCATTTTACACACCAATCACAAACGTTTCTGGGGAAATATGCAGCTGCCAAGCCTAAGGAATGGCTGGATGCAAGGATGCGAGCCAGCTCCAACCAAGAGGACTCAATACAGCCAACAAAGATAAGGGTCAGTCGGTTTTCACTGAACTCCAAAGGAAGGAGTAACCATAACTTAAAATGTCTAGCATTTTGGAGGAGTAAGCAGTTGAGCTTTCATTTTTCTGTACTTCTCTGGACTGTACTGAATGGTGAATATAAAATAGTTCATGCGGGTTGGGGATTTAGCTCAGTGGTAGAGTGCTTGCCTAGCAAGCACAACACTGCCCTGAGTTCGATCCCTAGCAACCCCAAAAAATACTTCATGCATTTACAGTGTCTGCAGGATAGACAAGGGAGAGCTTACTCAAAGTGGCAAAATATACCATGAAATGCATTATTCTTGGAAGCCTTTCTGAGTTGGAACATGGTATACTGCATACAATTAATAAATGGTGTCTGAAGCAAAAGAAATTTTCTGGTGATTACTTGAAATTCAAGGCATAGAAGGGAAATTCTGAAAGACAAATAGAAGTGATTTCTCAGTTCCAATAATTCCTATCTGGTTAACATTTACCCTCTCAGAAAGAAGTCTCAGAAATGTCTCTAACATTATAGGCAACTCTCTTAGGCATACAGACTTTATTACTGTGATTTCTTTTTTTTTTTAAGAAGGAGCCACAATATTTTTTATGGTCTATAGAATATTAAATCAACTCTTGGCCTGTGCATTTACCACTTATATGAACTAGACAGAAGATTTTCCAAGTGGAGAAAAGGATAGAACTGAAAATAACAATGATGGTCAGGTAAGAATCCTACACAAAATACCAGTTCAATTTTCCCTTTTCAGGTGTTCATTTTAGACTGACTAGTCTTAGAAAATTTAAGAGGGAGATGTACTTAGAATGAGATTGACAGCTCCACTCTGAGATTAAGGAGCTGCTGAAAAGGAGTTCCTGAACTCTGAAGGAGGGAAAGTGGGAAAAGGGATAAAGCAGAATGAAGGCAAACAAGAAATGTTCTGATTTTCATTCCTGTAAGCTTGTTATGACTGAGCTACAACACCAGTCAAAGAGATGCTCTGAGAACGAAATAACCAGGAGGAAAAGTATTATTATGGGTGAGGAAGTAAAGTGTAAGAGCTAAATGATTTAACAAGCAAGTTCAAAGTGGCAGCCAAAAAACAGAATCTAAAAAAGTGGTATAAAGACAAAATAATCACTGTTACAGAAATGTTTTGAAATGAAAGAAATATAACCACTCAAAGAAACTGTTAACCCAAAGAAAAATTTAACAGTTATGGTGGAAAAGAAAGCTATAAAAGATTAAATTTTAGTCCTAAAGAAGAAAGACATGTGACGAAAGAACATGGCAGACTGAGAGGCAAACTTAGAAGAGGAGGGAGAAAGCTGAACCAATTTCAAGATGAGTGTTCTTAATGAAGTACATGCTACTCTTGCCTGGAGTGCCAACTCATAGGTAAAAATAACACAGACTCACAGAAGGACTTTGCTCTTCCCAAGAACAGTATTTGTCAAGGAGCCTGAGTGCTGCTCAGTACGTTCAGATACAGCACCTAGAACACTCAAGATTCTCTAAAGCACTAGCTGAGAACCAGGCCAAACTCGACCATCGTAACTTTCTTATATTACACCTCCTCTACAGAGATTTATACACTGGGCATCACACTAACCTTACAACGGTAATGCTGTTCTTGGTGAACAAAAGGGGCAAAGGTTCCGGTGTTAAATTGTTTAAAATGATATTAATGTGCCCCCCAAGACCTAATAACACAGTCTGCATGCAACAGCAGGAGTTTGAATAAACTAATGACAGACAATAACAGTTGAAAGGATATTCTCAATCCCTTATCTCTGACATCTCCTAATTATTTGATAATGAAAAGTAAACAAGAAGTATCTGCATCTTAACTACTTGTTTCTGAAGTCTTAACTTGCCACATCCTTAGATGCTGGGAATGTGAGCTAACTGCTTATAAAGAGGTGCTTCTTTGAGAATCATGCATTCTTTGTGTGTGTGTGTGTGTGTGCGCGCGCGCCGGGAATTGAACTCAGGGTCTTGTTCTTTCAGGGCAAGCGCTCTAACCACTGAATTAAATCCCCAGCCCCTAATCATGCATTCTTAATCTGAGTGATTATGCTACTGGGGTGTCTTGTTCAGCACAGAGTTTAAGAGCCAGCCTCCTCATGCGCATGAGGAGCTTGACACCAACTTCTGAGAGAATTTCCCAATCACAGCAGTATACCAACACAGCTGGCACCTAATACCTCTCTAGAATTCCATCAAAATGGAAATGTTAGTGTGATGGCTTTTTGTATTTATTCTAGTGTTGTTGAGTTCCTTATATTTAGTAACCATCACATTTCCCAATAAAACATTTATTTCCATTAATGAATGTTAGCATTTCAAGTGATGAACAGTGTAGTTTATGTAACTTAAATCAACCCCTGGAGCAGGGCATAGTGGTGCACACCTGTAATCTCCACACTGGGGAGGCAGAGGCAGGAGGATTGCCGTGGGTTCGAAGCCAGCCTCGGCTACACAGTGAGCTCAAGGCTAGCCTGAACTACACAAGCGAGACCCTATTTCAAAAATACCAAAACTCAACTGCTGGAAAGTCTGGTAAACATTAATTAATTCTCAAATTTCTAATATTTATTTTTAAAAAGGGAAGGGAACTACTGATAACACTGCCACAGGGGAAAAAACTAAAAAATGGTTCCATTAAAATATAACTCATTATTACATGGATTAGACATAACCACATTAAATGTCAAAACACAACTGCATGAAGTACATGCTTAACAGATTTAACATTCAATAATAATGTCTGTGCTTTGCCTTACTAGATTACTAGCATCCTCAATACCCACAATGGCAGTCCTAAATTGAAGCTAGAGTACAAGTCTAAAATTTCAAAACGAGGGGCTGGGGATTTAGCTCAATAGGGTAAAGTGCTTGCCTTACAAGCACAAGGACCCGAGTTCGATCCCCAGCACCAAAAATAAATAAATAAGTAAAATGAATAAAATTTCAAAAAGTTTTTAAAGTAGCACCAGGAATTTTACTAAAATAAATTATCATAACTGTGCACTGATTGATTAAAAGTAAATATAGTTAATAACAGTGAAGGTTTAAAAATCATTAAAAACATGCAGAATTCAAACAAAAACCAATTACACTGTCTTTTGAGCCCTCATACAATACTTTTTTTTCCTCCTGTTTTTTTTTAAAATACAGTCTTGCTATGTATATAGTGCAGGCTGGCCTTGAACTCACTATGTAGCCAGGCTGGCCTCCAACTCATGACAACCCTCCTTCTTCAACCTCCCGAGCACTGGGATTATAGACATGCAACAATACTATTTTTTTTAGTAAATTGATATGACCTGTAATTCACTGCCAAATAGATTCAAAAGCACCTATACACATCACAAATGCTTTCATTTAAGATAAACATATCCGCATAACTATTATTTTAGAGAAACAACAGGCCATAAGTAACACCACCTAGAAAATCACAAGGACTGAGGTTTGAGATGAAAAAATGAAGGGAAGACCTAGACAGCTGAGAGAAAACATCAATTGATAAAAACTTCATACTGAAAATAATTATCTCTCCAAACTTTAAAATCTTCTGAATTTTTCTGCTGTCACTAGGTCAATTTTTTTATAGATCAAGTTGGCATTTTTGGAAACAAAGTGAAAGATAATATCTACAGAGCTGGAGATTTAGCTTGGTGGTTAGAGTGCTCACCTAGCAAGTGCAAGGCCCTGAGTTCAATCCCCGGCATCAAAAAAAAAAAAAATAATAATAATAATAATATCTACAATAAATCAAATGTACTGAGTAGAAATGGCATGGAACAAGGAGCTCAGTGTAGAAAGGACAAAAAACTATCGTATACAACAGCAGAACCTTTTACACTCTGGAAAAAACCACATACGAACCCTAAAATACGTGAGACATAAAAGAGGATTTATTGTGATTAAACTTGAGTAGAAAATTCAGAGATGGACAGACTTTTAGAAACACAGCTCTGAGTAGTTTGCAAATCACTGAGACAGCAAAAAGATCAGTGGAGTGGAAATTTGGATTTAGAGTTCAGTCATTTTACCTCTCTAGTTCTTAATGTTCTCATCTATTAAATAAAAGTGTCCTTGTACTACATTTGAAAGAGAAGTTACCCGGTCAAGGTTCTCTCTGTACCAATTCCTAATCAGAACTCTGGGAGATTTTAGTTTTACCTTTTTTAACCAACTTATTAATTGACTTCTAAGATTCATTCATATAAACTAAATCAGATTCACTAGTCAAAGAACTCTCAATCTTGGACTACATTCAAGCCATTTAATTCTACAGTGCTATGACATATACAGAATGATATATTCACCCATTTGAGATATCCCTGGTGAATAAGCTCTTAAGTACAGTATTACTTTCTTACTTAAACAGTCGTTAAACAAATTTAACTAAAGCATAGCACACTGCTTACCTAGGAAAGCCTTGGCATTTATGACTAAAATTTTCACTACTAGAAAAATCAATGGTTCACACTACTAGTCTCAGGAACACTAAATAATCAGTAATACTGATATTGATTTCCATTCCATTTACAAAACAAACAGTGGTAAACTAAATTAAGTAGAATGTGATATAGGCTGCAATTAAGTCAAAGTAATTAAACCATAAATTACAACCTAACTAGGAAGAGGCTAATAGAAACCAAAAATCCAAATCTAAGAAAAGTGCACATTATTCAAATTTGATGATACTTCCATCTACAACAAGCATCTGAGAAATGAGAAAATTAAAGTATTAACTCAGGCAATTTGGTATTTTTATTTCTATTTTAGGCCAATTAATTCTAATATACTAACATAAACATAATAAAAATAGCTAAGATGCAGTGAACACTTAATATATGCCACGGTATCAACTTTTTTTAACCTTCTGTAATGAAAAATTCAAATATATACAAAAGTTGAGTAATACAATTAAAATACTCATCAGTTTCATCAATTAATTTATGGCCAATTTCACTGCATCTGTACCTTCGCCAACTTCCTCCAAAGTCCCAGTCACCATATCATTGCACCTGTAACATGTCAGTATGGACCTCAAAAAGAATTCACTCTTTAAAAACATAACCAGGACACAATTCACTACACTTGAAAATGTAAACAATGACAGCCATTAACTCTTCATCTACATAACACACTAAGAAGCAGATACTATTATGTCCATTTTACAGATTTTTCTAAGGCAGCTACCAATGAAGTAATTTACCCAAGTCAAGCAATACAGTCTCAGAGGCAGGATTTCAACCTAGGCAATGGAGAACCTGAGCCCTTAACTGTACTGTGTTCTGTTGCTTCTCAAAACTAGATTTTATGGTAATGAGCTTTTAAATATAAACAGAGAAAACTGACTGATAAAAGAAGGAATAACAGGCAATAGTAGACAGCAATAAAATTTTTGAAATAGGGAAGATATGTAATAGTATTTCACCTGTTTTCCAACTTCTTTCTTCATCCTCTGCTGGTATGTTCCATTGACTATCTCTGCCTATCTTCATTTAACCTAACACCAATTATTATAAAGTTTTTCTTTTCATTCAGCTCTATTGAGTTAAACTGCACTTGAGAAGTACTGTGCGGCTAATATTCATCAAGCAGACTTCGTATACATAATCCTATTCAAAATACATATTTTCTATACAAGTCACATTGATGTGCACAGACAGACCCTAAGGAGACTGGTCTCCCATGACTCCCATATACACATACTGACCCACACACATTCACACCTTTGTGTAATGTCCTTCTTCCCCTTCAAGTGGTACTAGTGGGCTTTTTAGTTCAAGTGGTAGAGCGCCTGCCTGCTAAGTGCAAGGCCCTGAGTTCAATCCCGGCAACACTCCCCCCAAAAGAAAACAGCCACATTAAAGCCCAAAGGAAAACAAACTAGGTGGCCTCAGAGACCCACAGGCAGCTTGTACTGGACCCAAGGGTGGACCCTAGGTCACTAAGCCTCAAGAAAACACATTCTGTCAATAAGCTCGATGACCTTTGGAAGTGGATTTGGGGAGGGGAAGTGCTGGGAATCAAACTCAGGGCCCACTGAGCTAAATACCCAATCCCGAAGTGGATTTTTTCCCACATGAGAACACAGCTTTCTGAGGCCCTGTGCAGAGGACTTGGCTAAACCATGCCAGGCTCAATAACCCATAGCAATAGCGAGATAGTAAGTATGTGCTGTTTTAAGCCACTATGTTTGTGGTAAGTTGTTATACTGCAATAGAAACCTGCTGCCTTATGGGTCTTTCTGACATAGGCAAACTCCAACCTCTAAAAAATTCTAAGCCAAAGACATCTAGGCATTTCAACCAAGAGTTCCAGCATGTGAAGTTCTTCCTTGAGAAAAGGTTTGGTCTTACTTACTATCCCAGCAAACTCAATGTGAATGCAGGTAAGCTTTCCAGATGAAAAAGTAAATATGTCAGACTAAATGGTTTACAAAGTTACTTTTGCCAATTGTAAAGATGCTAATAAAGGCATGCACATCTAATGACTTCCTCCCAGATACTACAATATGGGAAATGGGGTAAAGAATAACTTTATAGTGGAGAAACCTGGCAAATACCACCTCCACTAGGTGATCAAGTCAGTATCAACAATAATGTCATGTGGCTGTAAGTGCCCTTGATAAGAAGTGATGAGAACAGTACTTGACCTCTATTGTCTTGCTATCAAAAACCTATGACCCCAGTCTGATCATGACGATACGTCCAATTCCACTTGAGGTTCAGTCTACAAACTACCTGACCAGTGCTCCTCAAAACTGCCAAGTTAGGATTGGGGATTTAGCTCAGAGGTTAGAGTGCTTGTAAGGCAAGTGCAAGGCCCTGAGTTCAATCTCCGCCAACTCCCTCAAAAAAAAAGCCAGGTCGCCAAAAATAAAGAGGGATAAACTTGGATAAAATATCCCAGCCAAGAAGACCTAAGAACACATGACCACCAAATGTAATGTGACACAAAGAAAGGTAAACTGGGAAAATCTGAATAAAGTATGAGTTTTAGTCAATAATAACATAATAATATTGGTACATTAGTTATGACAAATGTATGATACTAATGTAAGCCAATAATAGGAGAAATGAGTACAGGGTATTTCGGAATGCAGTACTCTATTTGTCACTCTTCGATAAATCAAAAACTGTCTGTCTGTCCACCTGTCTGTCTGCCATGCTAGGGACTGAACCCAGGCATCACGCATGCTGACAAGTGCTATACAACTGCCCCACCCTCACCTCTCAAAACCATTCTAACAATAAACATTCAAGTTTATTAAAATTTTAAAACAACTGTATATACCTCAATTCAAGTATCATAATAAAATAAGTAATACTGCTTTGTTAGAAAATGTCTCCTTAATGCCAGAGAGCACCCTGAAGAACAGCCTTCTATTCTTTCTCAATTTTTATGAGAAACCTTAACAAACTTAATGTTTTTCACTAGACAGATATTCAGAGTCAAAGAAGATTTCTACATGACAAATATTTTAGATTTAAGAAAAAACTTTACTACGGTTGGAGATTTAGCTCAGTGGTGGAATGCTTGCCTAGCAAGCACAAGGCCCTGAGTTCGATCCCCACCACCCAAAACAAAAACAAAGAAAACTTTACCAATGACAAATCCTTTTTTGCTTTTTAACTTGATTTTGTGACACATTTAGCAAGTAACACGCTATTAAGGGATTTTCGTTTTTTAGTTTTTGTTTTTGTTTTTGGTGCTGGGGATTGAACTCAGGACCTTGCACTTACTAGACAAGCACTCTACCACTTACGCTAAATCCCCAACCCCATACTGAGTTTTATTATACAGTGTAGTGCTAGAAAAACATGTTTTCTCAACTGGATTGGTTCCCTTAGGTTATGGTTTGGATCTTAACTATTTCTCAAAAGCTCACATGGTGAAGGCTTTTTGTTTGCCTGTACTGCCAGAAAGAAAAGGTAAGTCTGTTTTCTGGTAAAATAATATCCATCTTTCTTCTCCCCTATACTATTTGGCTCTTATTATCTTAAATTTGTTTTAAAGCTTTATCTATTGGTCTTTTACTAAAGATACATGAAATTCTTTATTATAGCTGTTTAATGTTCACATTTAGCCAGGTGTGGTGGGGCATGCCTGCAATCCCAGCACTTGGGAGGCTGAGGCAGGAAGCCTACTGCAAGTTCAAGGCCAGCCTGAACTAAATAGTGACACTCTATATCCAAAAAAAAAAAAAGGTTTTCTGCACATTTAGCCAGAGAAAGAACATGAAATTCATTAACAAGCTAATCAAACTAGCATTTTCCCTTAGGAAAAAACATTCCCTGCTTTTCTTGTATTCTAGCTCTTAGTTTAAAAAAAAAAAAAAGCTTTATTGATGTATTACACACCACCAATTTAAAGTGTGAGATTCAACACTTTTTAATTTATTCACAGGGTGAGGACATCATCATAACAACCTAACTTAAATTTTTATACCCTGTACCCATTTAGTTACCACTACTCATCCCCTCGTCCCAACTCCTGCCATTCATAAGCAGTAACTAATCTATCTTCTTTCCCTAAATTTGCTTATACTGAGTATTTCCTCTAAATGAGATCATATACTACAAGTTTTTCTTTGACTTCTTTCATTTAACATGTTTTCAAGGAGCATTCATACCAGATCATATATTGCCAAATAATACTCCATTGTACAGATATACCAATTTTAATTATCCATTCATCAGTTGATGAGTATGAATTGTTTCTAATTTTTGGCTATTATGAATAATGCTCTATAAACATTTGTATAAATTTTTATGGGTATAATTTTACTTTTGTACCTGACAGCAGAACTGCTAAGTCACACGGTAACTATCTTTAACATTTTTTTGAACATTTCATATATTGGGGAAATGATAAAGTGGCCGTGTCATTTTACATTCTCAAACAATCCAAGAGGGCTCTAATTTCTCCATATCCTCACCGACACTTGGTATTATCCACCTTTCTCCTACAGCCACACTAGTAGGTGTAAAGTGGTATCTCACTGTAGTACTGATTTGCATTTTCCTGATAACCAATTATGTTGAGCAACTTGTCATGTTTTTATTGACCATCTATATACATTCTCTGGAGAAACACATAGTCAAATCTCTGGTTTTTTTTTTTTTTTTTAAGAGTTAACTGTCTTTTCAGTTTTGGGTTTTTAAAAAATTTTATTTTAGTGGTACATTTTGGTGTACATAGTGATAACATTCATCATAGGGGCTTTCCTATACATGATATATCTTGCTGCTTCTTTATTTCCCGTTCCCCTCCCCTCCCTTCACCCCCTCCCTCCTTATTTACAAAAGCTTTATTTCCATTTTTTCCTTCTATTCCGTATTTCTTTGTCCTTCAGTTCCTTCCCTGTCCACCTCCCTTATCCCTCTTCCCATTTGAAAAATTTCTTCCCTTTCCCAATATAATACATTTTAGTCTTTATTTACACTTTCAGTTTCTCACACCAGAGAAACAATGCGGTATTTAAACATGTGTGTCCGATTTATTTCACTTAATAGTATGCTCTCAAGATGCATCCATTTACCTAGAAATATCTCAAGCTTATCCTTCTTTATGACATAGTACACCATTGTGTTAAAGACCCCACATTTTCTTTCTCCATTTATCAGCTGACAGGCATCATGGGAGGTTTCCAAGATTTAGCTATCACCAACTGTGCTGCAATACACATGGCTGTGCATATATTGCTACGGTATGATGCTTTTAATTCTTCTGAAGACACCAACAAGGGGAATAGCTGGGTCAAATGGAACCTCTAGTCCTAGATTTTTGAGGAATCTCCACATTGATTTCCATAGTGGGTGCAGCAGTCTCACTCCCACCAAGAGTGGAGAAGGGTTCCTTTTTCTCCACAGCCCCTCCTCCAGCATTTGTTATTGGCTGATTTATTGATAACAGCCATTCTTTCTGGAATGAGATGGAATCTCAGTGTTTTTTTAAGTTGTATCTCTCGAATGACCAGTGATGCTGAACATTTTTTCACATGTTTGTTTGCTCTTTCTACTCCTTCACTGGAGAAGTGTCTATTCATTTCAACTGCCCATTTTTGGATTGGGTCTTTAAATTTTGGGGCTCTGATTTTTTTGAGTTCTTTACTTATTCAAGATATTAGTCCTTTGTCAGAGGAATAGCTGGCAACATTTTTTTCCACTCTGCAGGTTGTCTCTTCACTCTGTTGATGGTTTCTTTCACTGTACAAAAGCTTTTTAATAAGGTAAGATCCCAGTTGTTGATTCTTTGTGGTATTTCCTGGGCAATCAGGGTTTTGTTCATGAAGTCTTTGCCTACACCTATGTCTTCAAGAATTCTACCTAGTCTATCTTCCAGCAGATTTAATGTTTCTGTTTTAATGTTTCAATCTTTGACCCACTTTGATTTTAGCTTAGTGCATGGGGAAAGATATAGGTGTAGTTTTAATCTTTGGGAAGTGAAAAGCCAGTTTTTCCAGCACCATTTATTAAAGAGGCTATCTTTCTTCCAGTGAGGGTGTTTGGCCCCTTTGTCAAAGATAAGGTGACAGAGTGTTTGCACTTGATTCTGCATCTTCTAATCTGTTCCACTGGTCCTCAGGTCTGGTTTTTTTTGTTGCCAGTACCATGTTGTTTTTATTACAGCAGCTCTGTAATACAATTTCAGGTCAGGGATTGTGATGGCTCCTGCTTTGCTTTTGTTGTCCAGAATTGCTTTTGCTATTCTAGGTTTCCTTGGGTTTCAAATGAATTTTAGGATTATTTTCTCTAATTCTGTGAGGTATGCTATTGTAATTTAATTGAGATTGCATTAAATCTGTGTAACAATTTTGGGAGTATGGCCATTTTCATGATATTCGTTCTTCCTACCCAAGAAAAAGTGATATCTTTCCATTTTTTGATGTCTTCTTCAATCTCCTTTTTCAAAGTACTGCAGTTTTCAACGTATAGACTCTTTACTTCCTTTGTTAGATTGATTCCTAGGTATTTCATTTTTTTGGATGCTACTGTGACAGGTGTTGTTCCCCTAATTTCTCTCTCAGTGAGTCTGTTATTTGTGTACAGGAATGCTAATGATTCTTGAGTGTTGACTTTGTACCCAGCTATGCTGCTGAATTTGGTTATTAGATCTGTAAGTCTTTTGGTGGAGTTTTTGGGATCTTCTATATAGAGTATCATGCTGTCTGCAAATAATGATAATTTAACTTCTACTTTTCCTACTCTTATTCCTTTCTCTTGTCTAATTGCTCCGGCTAATGTTTCCAGAACAATACTGAATAAGAGTGGTGAGGGTGGACATCCTTATCTTGTTCCAGATTTTAGACTGAAAGCTTTTAGTTTTTGACCATTTAGTATGATGTTGGCTGTTGGTTTGTCATAGATGGCTTTTATCAGATTGAGATAAAGACCATCTATTCCAATTTTCTGCAGAGTTTTTATCATGAATGGGTGTTGGACTCTGTCAAATGCTTTTTCTTATTCTACTGAGATGATCATATGGTTTTTGTCCTTCGCTCTGTTAATATGGTGTATCACATTTACAGACTTGCATATGTTGAACCATCCCTGCATCCCTGGGATGAATCCTACTTGGTCATAGTGTATAATCTTCTTGATGATTTGCTGCATTCCGTTTGCCAATATCTTATTGAGGATTTCTGCATCTATGTTCATTAATGAGATTGACCTGTAGTTCTCCCTTTTGGTTGGATCCTTCTCTGGTTTTGGTATCAGGGTAATGCTTGCTTCCAGGAATGAATCTGGGAGTATTGCTTCCCTTTTAATTTGATTAAAGAGTTTGACAAGTAGTGGCATTAGATCTTCTCTAAATTTCTTGTAGCATTCGACAGTGAATCCATCAGGATCTGGGCTTTTTTTTTGTTGGTAGGTTTTTAATTACTTCTTCAATTTCAGGAGCTGATATTGGGTTATTTAGAGTTTTTTATATCTTCCTGATCCAGTTTTAGTAATTCATATGTATCTAGGAATCTGTCTATTTCTTCTGTGTTTTTGCTCTTACTAGAATAAAGGTTCTCAAAGTAGGTATTGATGATCTTCTGGATTTCTGCAGGATCTGTTGTGATTTCACCCTTTTCATTCCTAATTGCATGGATTTGAGTCTTTTCTTTCCTTTTTTGATAAGGTTGGATAAGGGTTTGTCAATTTTATTTAATTTTTCAAAGAACCAACTCTTTGATTCATTGATTCTTCGTATTGTTTTCTTAGTTTCAACTGCATTAATTTCGGCTCTGATCTTTATAATGTTCTCCCTTGTACAAGCTTGGGGCTTGGCTTGCTCTTCTTTTTCTAGAAGCTTGAGGTTCAACACTAGGTTGTTTATTTGAGCCTGTTCTGTTTTTCTGATATGGGAGTTCAATGCTACAAATTTTCCTCATAAGGCTGTTTTCATTGTGTCCCCTAAATTTCAGCAGGTTGTATTGGCATTATTGTTCAATTGTAGAAACTAATTTCTTCTTTAATTTCATCTGTGACCAATTGATTGTTCTGGAGGGTGCTATTTAATTTCCATGTGTTTATGAAGTTTTTGTGGTTCCTTTTGCCGTTCATTGCCAGTTTCGATGCACTATGACCTCATAGTATGCATGGGATAATTTTGATTCCTTTACATTTACTTAAGCCTATCTTTTCATTTTTGAGTTGTAAAAGTTTTTATATACTCTGGATCCAAGTCCGTTTTCAAAAACATAGTTTGCAAATATTTTCTCTCAGTCTATGGGTTGTCTTTTTACTTTTTTTATGCTACTGTTTGTAGTAGAAAAGTGCTTCATTTTAATCTAGTAATCCAATTTATCTATGTTATCCTTCATCCTTTGTGCTTCTAGGGTCATGTCTAAGAAACCAATGCCTAACTGAAGATTAGAAGGATTTAACTCTTATGTTTTCTTTTAAGAGTTTTAACTCTTGGGGCTGGGGATTTAGCTCAGTGGTTAGAGTGCTTTCCTGGCAAGCACAAGGCCCTGAGTTCGACCCAAGCACAAAAAAAAAAACAAACAAAAAAAAAAAAAACCAATTTTAGCTCTTATATTTGTATGTATAATTCTTTTTCAGTTGATTTTTGCATATGCTGTAAAGTAAGGAGCCAACTTCAATCTTTTGCATGTGAATACTTGTCCCTGCACCATTAGTTAAAAAGATTCTTCTTTCCCCACTGAATTGTCCTGGTATCACTTTCAAAGATATAATGACTGTAAGTGTCAGGTTTTAGTTCTTGAATCTATTCCATTAATCTGTATGTCTATCCTCATGGCAATTATGCACTATTTTCTCTCTTCTAGTTCTTGATATTCCAGGGACACTGATAGTCATCATCCTTGATTAATATTGGTGTTTATTACACAAAGCAGTGAAGTTTAGTAAAGTCATAAGCAACCAGTATAAGATCTAGCACCCAGGGCCCAGAACCCAACTGTGGTGTTGTAGCAAATGTTAATACACAAAGTAATACAGATTTCTCCTTGTGTTTTAGGGGGAGGATTTTTATTACTAAAAATGACAATGAATAAAGCAAATAGATCTGTTTTGACAATAAAATGCCAAATTAGCCAAATAACAACAGAAAGATAGAACTGAGATAGAAGTGGATAACAGCTACTAGGCAGCCACAGCAATACCTAAATGGCATGACTTTTAGTCTAAACTATTATTCCAGCTGATCGCTCATTAATAGGTATAAGGATGTAAGGTTATTTTCCAAACTACTACTTTACAAAAACTATATAAGTATATATAAAATCAAACATATAAAACAGAATTAAAAATGAAAACAAATAAATAGGGTCTTACATCCTTATTTTCCTTTAAGCCACAGTGCCTTGGGAAATGTCCAAACATTTTTAGGCCAACAAACACACAATGGCTGCAGAAGGATCAAGTCCATCAATACTCAAATGGGGACAATAATGACATGCAGCAGAGGGACAAGCTGCGTTGGGCTCCTCAGAGAAGAGATATAGGAAGCTCTGGACCTTGCATCCTAAAATCTGCTTTTTAAAAAAAAGGATGAAGAAAGCTAGGGTTTCTTTGTCCTCTGCTTCCTCCAAAGTAGGTCAGGTCTGTGTATGATTACTGGGTTTCACATTACTTCAGAAAAGGAAAAGATGTCAGTACATAGAGGTTTTTAACACATGGAAGATCTGGGATAGGGGAGAAGCAAAAAGAATATGTGTCCCTGGGGCTGACCTTAAATAAATAAATAAACTAAGAAAGTCTTGCTTTTAACAATAGTAAGCAATTTTGAAATAGGTAGGCTAAGAGATGTAATTTCTCATTCTACAGCTACAACCACTGAACTTGAACTTCTATGTGAATTTTCTAGTTTTATCCTCTTCCTACACGTGTACTCTACTTACCAAGGATGTTATACAGAAATTCTTAAAAAAAAATTCAAAATAGATTGGAGGTTTTTATGTATACAAACATATGCCAAAAGACTAAGATGAATTAGTATTTGGCTGGGCAAAACAGCATGTACCTATAATCTCAACATTTGAGAGGCTGAGGCCAGGAAAATCACTTGAGCTCAAGAGTCTGAGTTCAAGACCAGCCTGGGCAGTATGGTGAAACCTTCATCTCCCAAGAACAAAAACAAAAACAAAAACAAAAATGGGGTGTAACTCCACAGTAAAGCATTTGCCTGGCATGCAGGAAGACTGGGTTTGATCCCCAGCACTGCCAGAGAAAACGACAACAACAAAAACTAGTGTTTGCATTACTAAAATTCTTTCCTTAGAAAAAGAGCTGCCGCAGAGGTCCTTTCAAAAACACACTTGGAAAAATTTTTACTGTGAAATATGACATATGCAAGCCATGGTTCTTGATGTGTTTCTTATATTCCACAGTTCTCCTACCCCAAGAAAACTTGAAGTGGTAATTATTCCTTTTTCTTTGCAATTTTACCATCTATGTAACCCCAAACAATGTACTCTTTAAATCTGCCTGTTTTTAAACTTTATGCAAATAGAATCATACTTATCATCTAACTGCTTTTTTGACCCCTATTACATTTGTAGGATTCCTCCATGAAGATGCAAGTAGTAGCACTTAATTCACTTCATACTCAACAGTCATCTTTTTACAAATATACACAAGTGAATATATTATTGCTTTACAGCTGCTAGGTATTTGAGTTGTTTGTATTTTTTGCTAGTATAACAACACATTAAATATTCCTCTACATGTCTCTTCATCCACAAGTGTCTGAGTTTCACTAGGGTACATACCTAGGAATCACTATGCAAGCTCAAATTAAGTTCCAAAATGACTGTGTTCATTAGTAGGAGTGTTTCTACTGCTCTGCATCATCCCCAACAACTGCTATTTTATTTTTAATTTTTCTTAGGCTGATGGGGAGGCTTAAGTAGGGGACAAAGTAGTTTCTCAGTGTTTTAATTTGCATCTCCTTCATTACTAAAAAGGTTGAGGATCTTTTTATGTTCATGGACCATTTGTTTCTGCTTCTGTGAAAGAAACATGACTTCTATTTCCACTTTGCTACTCTTTCTTCTTTGAGGCATTCTTTTATATTCTCCATAACAGAATACATGCAGTATTTCCTCTCAAGGTGTAGTCTACCTTTTCACTATCTTTATCATGTCATCTTTATAAAATTTTTATGATTTTTATTAGTACATGTTTACAGTACATAATGATCACATTCATCATAGGGAGTTGGTACGTGTACATAACACATCCTAATTGTTTTTACTTCCCTTTCCCTCTCCTCCCTCCATCTCTAGATGCCCTTCCCATTTGTAAATGATCTATCTCCCTGTTTCCTATTTATTTTGTTCTTTAAACTATTTATACTTTGGGTTTCTTACATAAAAGAACCCATGTGATATTTAAGCTTGTGTTATCTGGTTTATTTCACTTAACAGTATGGCCTCAAGGTGCAACCATTTTCCTGTAAATGACTCAAATTTATCCTTCTTTAGGGCAGGGTAATAATCCATTATGTATAAATACTACCCATTTTTAAAGTAAGCTTTTATTAAACTAATCACATAAACAAAAACGTAAGTAAGTTATAAATGTAACTCACATCAACAAAAGCAATTTCGCATTCTCCATAATTTTTGAAGGTACAGGGGTCCTAAGATGAAAAAGTCTGGGAACCACCAAGTCAGACATTGGTGAATAGCTTCTCATTCTCTGTGATAAAACCTCCAACATGTTCTATCCCTTCTTTCTCTGTACTAGATTCCGAAGATTTTCTTTGTATCTATCTTCCAATCCACTACAGTAATTTATTTACAGGTCAACTCTTACCAAATCTATACCATTTTTCCATTGTATTTTCTGCTATATTTTTCATATCTAAAAGTTCTGAAGGCAAGTTCTTTTCCATCTTCCTCATCAATTTTGAGAGTCTCTTCATCACCTTTTAACCCCCTTCTTTGTTTCTTTGGGCACCTGTGGACTTTATGAGACTGATGGCCCTACTGATGCTTTGGTTATCTACCACTATACCAGTCCCTTTCCCACCACTGCAACAAAATACCCAACACTCACAACTTAGAAGACAGGAAGTTTGCTTCAGCTCTTAGTCTTTAGAAGATTCAGCCCACACTTGGCTGACTTCAGGGCAGGAACGGCATGGTAATAAAAGATGCTCAACTCAAGCTAACCAGGAAGCAGAGAGAAGAGAAGCCAGAGAGACGAATGTACCCTTCCAGGTCACACCCTGGTGAGCACCTCCCACTGGGCCCTACCTCCTAACAGCACACTCAGTTGCTGAACTCATCAGTGGGCAGATCCAACACAGGGCCTCTAGGATCCAGTCATGGGGCTCCATGGTATGGGCAGGTGGGGATGGGGGGACGGGATGGGATGGGACGGGACATGGGACCGACGACAACAACCATTTTAGTTCTAAAACACAACAATCACTGTGTAACAAACTACCTCAAAATTTAGTGGATTAAAACAACAATAATCACATTTTTGGCACACAAATTAGCAAATCGTTCAGAAAAGAGAGCTGGCCTCTCCTCCATGTGGCATCACCTACAGTCAGCTGCGCTGGAGAATGGAGGATAAACTTTCAAAGTGACTTAATTACAAAGCAGCAAGTTAGTACTTGCTGTCCGCTGGGAGCTT
This sequence comes from Hystrix cristata, assembly GCA_004026905.1. Taxonomy (NCBI): domain Eukaryota; kingdom Metazoa; phylum Chordata; class Mammalia; order Rodentia; family Hystricidae; genus Hystrix; species Hystrix cristata. The sequence goes on along the minus strand of PVJO010017241.1, from coordinate 22,203 downwards.
AACAGGTGCCCCTGGCCTGAGTTCCTTTCCATTGTGGATTTCTCCACAGGCATCTTCAGGTGTGGGAAAGGGCCCCAGGCATGAGCATCCTCAGAGAAAAAGGAAAGTGTGTGGTATTTTTATGGCCTAGCCTCAAAAGTCACACAGTATCACTTCTGTCATATTTTGGCAATAGCAGTCACAAAGGCCTGCCCAGGTCAAATGGAAGAAGACAGAGACAACTTCTCAGAGCTACACCAGCAAGGTTCTAAAGCAACACATGACTCCAGAATTATTGCTGCAGCCATATTTGGGAAATATAATCTGCCACGTCTGACCAAATGGTAGGTGCTTGTTTTATTTTGTAAGTGTATATTTCCTGCAACTTCATCTATAAAATTTTCAGGTCTGTTGAAAAGCACATTTCTATAGAAACACGGATTTGATTCTCCTTGACACTGGGACGAAACTGACTGGGAATACATTCAACTAAGCTTTCAGCTCCGAGATTTTCAGGTCTCACAGGTAGTGAGAAATCTGGCCACAGACTCCTGTGAGCATGGGTGTCTTCTTGAGCAGTTTCATAGGAGACTCTCCTCTTCTCCCATAAAGACCCGGTCAACAACAGTCAAGTCTTTGTATGCAGGACTGCATAGCACTTTGTTCTGCAACCACTCACTGAAGAATCCATCCCTCCAGGTTCCCACTTCTACCTAGGGCAGCATCTCTGCACTTGGGCACTAGATGTCTCTTACCCCTCCTCCTTGCTCTATTCCAAAAAACAGGACTGATGCCAACATCAGGGTTTATTCTACCTTATGAAATCATGTTTTCTGATCTTTTCAAGACTTCATTTGTTTTCTTACATAAGCTCCAGAATTTTACATGTATTTTATATGTATGCATACATTCTCCCTTCCTTAGCTTCACTTAAAAATGTTTTGCACAGCCAGGCATGGTGGCGCATGCCTTGTGATCCCAGCCCTCAGGAGGCCAAGGCAGGAGGATCACCGTGAGTTCCAGGACAACCTGGGCTACATAGAGTTCAAGGCTAGCCTGAAGTACATAGCAAGACACTGTCTCAAAAAAACTAAAAATAAATAAAGTTTTGCACAGAGGGATTTCTCTAAACATCCAATCTATCATATCAGTAAAAAAGAGTGACTCATCATTCATTTTTAAGCTACTTGATTTATTAAAAATTCATCAAATAATCATTTCAGGAACACATTTATATTTTTAAAAGCAACTATGGAAAATGTCATCTATCACTTGAATGGAAATGCTTTGCAAAATGTCCCTAGTAATATACTTCCTATTAAGCAAATCTTAGGGAACTTAAAATTATTAGAGACACTAACTTATGTTCCATTTCTACCTATCTTTTAAACACTACTGGGGTTTGTGGCCCCGGAAATGTTGTAAACATGATATAGAAATGCATCATGATGTTAAAAAATAAATTTTTACTGCTTTAAAAGAAAAGCAAAGGGAGAAAAAAAACAAATTAGTTCTAGAGCCAGTGAATGTCTTCAGTTTAAAAAAAAAGACATAGGTATGGTGGCACACGACTGTGGTCACAGCACTTGGGAAGCTGAGGCAGGAGGATTTCAAGTTTGAGGCCGGCCTGCACTACACAGTAAGTTCAACACCAGCCTGGACTAACAGCAAGACTCTGTCCCCTTCTTTCCAAAATGACGCCAATGTGTTGTGACAAGGGATAAATTTAAATTCTCTATGGCAAAAGAAAAATTAAGCGTGTTTAATATTTATTTGCATTTCTTTAAAACAGATACAATGTAGCTTTCTAGGCTCAAAAGCAACAGCAGTTCATGGGAATTAGGAATAAGAAACTACTGAGATAAATGAGATCCTGTAAACTTTACATCTCCTCACTATGCTAAAAGCAATAGCCACAAATCACTATATTCTTAAAAGATGACAGCCAAACTTTTATGCCCCATAGGAAAAATGACTATTATGGCTATTAGTTGGCAGTGCCAGGAGGCTTAGCACCAAGCCACTAAACAGACTATTTATTATTCTTTTTTTTTTTTTTTTTTTTTTTTTGGTGGTGCCGGGGATCAAACTCAGGGCCTTGTACTTGCTAAATCACTGAGCTAAATCCCCAGCCCTATTTATTATTCTTCATCCTGTGTAATATGACTTTTCAGCTCAGCCTGCTAAACATCAGAGTGGTCCACGCGGGGAAAATCGTATGGAAGCAAACTCCAAAATGTAATTTACCCTATAGGCACGCATTTTCAGATTTCTTCCTCCTACTTTACTCCTCTCCCCTCTGGGTCATATCAGAATTTGGCACACATTACAATTCACTATGTATAAACTCTGGAGCCCAAATTAGAAAGCTTAGCAAAGTACGTGTTTGGCACTGGCAAAAAATGGTTGGATTTGGTACTAATTTGGATTTGCTAACTTAAGATATACAGTTTCAAAAATGTGTCTGGGACTGTTGAAATGAAAAAAAAATCAGAAAAAAAAAAGCACATGTCACATATATCCCAACAGAGGCTCACAAGTCTCCTGACATCGTGCCTCCCTCCATACCAACAGAATACCAAGGTTATTATACAATTTGTGGTTTCTCATATTTGAAGAAAGTAATAGCTTTGGATACAAAACTTGATACTCGACACTGAGACTTTCTCCTACCCTTGGATCTCTGTGCAGAGAGCCAAAAGTACCAGTTACCACACTCTCAAATGGCCTACAGAAAGTTCTTTTCATTCACTGGCAATTTATCTCCATAGAAAAATTTTAAAAATATCTTTTGGAAAAGGTTTCTAGATGTCAAAAGAGTCTGCAACAAGTCCTCATTGTGTAATAGTTTGTATTAGCCAAGTTAACAATATTCAACTATACTGTATTTCATCTCTTAGCTTATAGATATTTTCCTAATGTTAAAATCAAACTGGTAGGCACCATAGCAAGGTAGTAAATACAATTCACAAGATACATTTAACCTAATGAGCTGGTGCCAAGTTTAGGAGTTAAACCTAAGAGAGGTAACTGCTCAACCTGAGTTATAAATGACCTGGCATGCAGATCTGGAAGAAAAAATTACGTTCTCCAGTTTTAGACAATCTACCTGTGATGGATTTTCCCACCTAAGTAACAAGGGCATTCACATAAAGTAATTATGGTCTAGAAATTGATTTTACTAGTTGATTTTACCTTTATAGATGAATATGATACTTGTTTCTCCTTCTGGACATTAAAATGCTAGTCAGTATGGAGGTTCACTGTAACTCAGTACATTCTGGTTTGCTCTGTATCAAAATTTTCTAGCTTCCATTTATTTGCCTGAATCTTTGGAAAGAAACTTTACATATGTCAAATAAAGACAAACAAGAAACGCAGGCTCGCACTTAATAATACGAAAACTGGGTTTTCTTTTTCTAAATTTCATTTATTTAGTACAATAACCAATGTGCATAGAGAGAATCCACTGATTTGTAAAAAATAAAAACTTTGTTTTTGAGACAGTGCCTTACTATGTTGCCCAGGCTGGGCTCAAACTTGGGATCCTCCTGCCTCAGCCTCCCAAGTAGCTGGAATTACAAACATGTACCACCATAAACAGACTGAAGAGGGGCTGGGGATTTAGCTCAGTGATTAGAGTGCTTGCCTTGCAAGCACAAGGCCCTGAGTTCGATCCCCAGCACCACAAAAAAAAAAAAAAAAAAAAAGACTGAAGAATGAATTTTTAAAAATCTATACCCTAGAGTGGTGAGGGTGAACCTTTTAGAGAAAAGTGCCCAAACTGCAACCCAAAATTCACTTATTTATCACAAAGTGCTAACACTGCAATTAAACCTGAATACTGAGGTTTTAGTTTAGAAAAACAAATAAAACACGTGTCACAGGTTCGCTATCATTGCCCTAGGGAGAAGGAGAAGACAGCAAGGGGAAATAAAAAAGAATTAAGATATCTTATGTACATTACCAGATCCCCATGATCAATGTAATCACTATGTACTACAAAATTTGCTAAAAATTTAAAAAATAAACTTACACACCAAACATCTTGCTTACAATGTCAGGTGGACACTCTCAATGCCATGTACAGTGTAGAAAGAGCCTGGACTTAGACCAGAGAATGAAAACAGAATCCTAACTCTGCAACTTAGTTTCTTATCTGTTTGACAACTATTTTTACCACTTACCAGTCCAATTACTTAAACACGGGATGACCGAAAATTGCATATTTTGTTAATTTTTACAAGATTAGACAGCAAGAAATATAAAAACAACAATTTTATCAAATTTATTCCATACAAGAATCAACTGGGGGGCTGGGGATTTAGCTCAGTGTTTAAAGCGTTTGCCTTGCAAGCACAAGGACCCAAGTTCGATCCCCAGCACCAAAAAAAAAAAAAAAAAAAAAAAAATCAACTGGGGGAAATGACACCTGCTCAAGCAACGCTCAGGATAATTAGGACATAAACAAATGTGCTGCCCGAGTGACGCTCAGGGTAAACCATTAAATGGTTAGTAAGGTTGCTATAAAGGTTAAAACATAAAGCAACCGGAACAGTCCCTGGCATATAAGACATAACCCATAAATATTAGCTCTTCTTACTGGTACTACTACTACTGCTACCACCATCATTACCATCACCCCTGATCTGGCCCCTCCTTCATTTCCCAGTAAGTTCAAACTTCCATCACTTTCTTAAAAGTCTTCTAACTTTCAAAACATGACCCATGTTTTGTGCTTAATAATAAAAAGAGACATGAAAAACTCCCTCAACATCCCTTGCCCCTCTGTATGTTCATATTCCCAAACTGCCCTTTTCTCTTTCATGCCAGAGGGTTCCCTCCACCCTCAGAGAACCAAGCACCCTGTAAGAGTCAGTCCTTAGACACGGTCATCTCCTTCTCACCCAAAAGGAAAAGCAGCTTCCAAACTGCACTGCAGAAGACAGAGTGGCTCAACTTTAGCACCACGCAGTTAGGAAGTGTGGCCACTGAGGTTACCAGATTATTCTCATCTTCAAATTTAAAATCCATTTACCTAGAATAAAGAATGTCAAGTCTCACAAATAAATACACATGCGCACACTGATTTAAAGTCTCAGAAACAGAAAGCAGAATGATGGTTATCAAGGGGCTAGTGAAAGAGAAAATGAAGAGTTGTTTTTTAATGGGTACAGAGTTTCAGTTTTGCAATATGAGAAAGTTCTGGAGATTGCACAACAATGTGAATGTACTTAATACTACTGAACTGTACACTTAAAATGATTACAATGGTACATTTCATGTTATGTGTATTTTACCACAAAGTAAACAAAACTGAACAAACTTAAAATGAATTAAAAAATAAAAAGGCAGGGCTGGGGATTTAGCTCAGTGATTAGAGTGCTTGCCTTGCAAGCACAAGGCCCTGAGTTCGATCCCCGGCACCACAAAAAAAAAAAAAAAAAAAAAAAAAAAAAAAAAAAAAGGCAATACATACATAAACAAACATTCTCCCACCCTTCAAGAAAATAACCTAGACATAAACACGAATAAGAGAGCAAAACAAACAAACAAACAAAAAACACAAAAAACAAAACTGAACAAACTGGCACCCAGCTCAGTGTCACCCCAATATAATCTGTCCCAGCATTTGCGTGGACATTTATTTTCTGGAATCCTATTCAAATTAAACTTAAAATTCGTTTAGCTATTTCAATTTGTTCAAACAAATTCCTGGCCAGCATCTAATAGAAATATGTTTAGCCCACCAGGAGCGGTAGTGCACTTCTGTAAATCCAGCACTCGGAAGTCGAGGCAGGAGGATCGCTGCAAGTCCCAGGCCAGGATGGGATACCTAATGGGTTCAAGGCCAACCTGGACTACACAGTGAGGAAGAGGAGAGGGGAGGAGAGAGGAGGGGAGGGGAGGGAAGGGAAGGGAAAGAATGTTTTCCATGTTACAAGAAAAACTTTGAGATGCAAACATTTATAAAAATTAGTTTAGATAAATGTCTTGTAATTTTAGGAGGGAAAATATGTACTAAAACTAGCACAACAATAAACTAAAATGCAGAGGAGAGGAGACAATAGTAAACCATTTAACCAAAATAAGAAACCCTACTTTTAGCCAGGCATAGTGGTGCACACCTGTAATCCCAGCACTCTAGGAGGCTGAGGCAGGAAGACTGCAAGTTCAAGCCTAGCCTGAGAAGCTTAGCCAATACCCTGGCTAAAAAAAAAAAAAAAAAAAAATGACTAGGGATGTAGCCGGATGCAAAGGCCCTGGATTCAATCCCCAGTAGAGAAAAGGAAGGAAGGGAGGGAGGAAAGAAAGAAAAAAGGAAGAAAGAAAGAAAAGGAAAGGAAAGGAAAGGAAAACTTTACTGAAGAATCTAAAAGAAGAAAAATGTCATGTCCTTACATAGACCTAATACTGGGAAGACCTCAATTTTTCCATCTGCCCCTATATAACCACACTCTGTCTTCCAAATAAGATTACAAAAAATAAAATAATATTCTCCTGTGTTGTACGTAGTGCCAAGAGGACATGAGGGTTGGGGGAGAGAAGATAGGAGGATAAACCAATAAAACATGCCACCTTAGTCAAGCAGTTTAAAAGTAAGGTTCTAGTCTATAACGCCCGGCCAACAGCATTTTTCTCTCTACATTCATTTTTTGCAAGTCCAAATGTCTCTCAGATGATACATGTTGCTGTACAGTTTTCTATATCTGCTTTGAAATTCAGTAAGGTCTTTTAAATGCAAAGTGAACTTTGGAAACAATGCGGGCAGCCCAGAAACTAACATCATACCTTCATAGCTCACCATACACTTTATAGCACAACCTTGAACTCAGTATTGTCATTCTGCTTCTTCAAAAGAAGGACATGGTTGGTTTGACACCAATACAAACTATCCTTTCTAAATCCCAGCAGCAGCCAGGAAGAACCAAATCAGCCTTCTGAGACCTCTAGTATTAAAACAAACAAACAAACAAAAAAAACCCCCACAGTTTTAGTGAAATCAAAAGTTAATAAGTTAAAACAAAAGGAAGCTCAAGTTTTTTTTTTTTTAATTAGTATCTTAAGATACAAAGAAAGGGTTGAGTAGCCTAAAATGAAAAATAAGATTTGACCCTGTGGGATTATTAACTTTCTATTACTGTGGACTTCCAAAATAAAATCTCATGTGCAGATTTTGACACACAATTAGGATAAGGCAGGACAAAGAACAAAGGTAAATCTTTAACTTAAGCAAGATACTTTCTGAAAGATTAACTCGAAAAGGTAACTAAAAACACACATAAAGGCTTTTGGTTTAAACCTTACTATAGACAGAGAAAAAAGCAACTGAAATTTCTATTCTAATAATTTCTGAGTCTCAAAATTTTATTACACAGGGCTCAAAGCTGCTAAAATGTAAATTTCACTGAAAAAGTAGTGAAAGATGTTTCTTCTCACTCAGAAAAAAAGTAAACTAGAAACAGTAGACGCTCTGTGATAAGGCAGCAAGGTATTCTGTATTTTAGTGGTACAGCCATGTAAAAGAAAAGCTATGATTGAATACATTAACTATGCAAGCTTGTTGGCAGGAGTACAACAAGGTACTTAGCAACACTGATCACTGCAGAGTTTCTGCCTAGCCAATTAGCAACAAATCTGCAAAACTTCTAAAATGCAAAGGTGAGAACTTTCTTGAATAAAACTACTATAGAGGCCAAGAGCGTCTAGACTTAAGGGAGAAACCTGCCAGCAGAGAGGTAGGTTCCCAGTTCAAAGAATGAATGTGTTTTCCCTTTCAGAGCAGACAGGAGAGAATGGTGCCAAATGGGGCCCAACGTTTGGAAAACAAAACAGAACTTGGGTAGCACCTATACACATTAATGAGTAAAACAAAAACTCTCCACTCAGAATACACAGAAACAGTGCAAATTATTTTATTGATAGTGCAAAAAAGTACACTTTTTAAGAAGAACATGATCTTGGCCCCTAGTTTCTTCAAGAATATAGAATAAAATATTAGTAAGTTATAGTCCTAGATCCAAACTGGGACAGTCTCCTTGGCTCCCAACTCTTAAATATTAGTGTTGTGTAAGGCTCTCTGTTTAATCCACTGCTCAGTCCTCTTTCCAGACACAGGCACCTCACAGCAGACAGTAGTAACACATCTGTTTCATCTGCATCGTCCCCATCTTCATGTTCCCTGCAGTCACCTGCAGGCTATCATCTCCTCATCTGCACTGAAGTCCCCTGTCACCTAAAAGAATTGTTTGGATAAAGTAATAACTTCCTAATGAATCTACTCACAGGAGCTCCTCTACCTCCCCAAATCATTAATCCTTCATATTCCATTACTTTTCTTCTATAATGAAATCTGTTTCTCAAAATATCACTACTATTTATTATCTACATTTACTTTGTACTAAATACAGTGCTTTGCATATGTTATCTCATTCAACCCAAACTTCAGGAAGGCATCATAGCTGTTTCACCAATAAATTAAACCAAGCTTAGGGCTTAGCCAAGGTCAGAAAGAGAGCCAGCTAGTTAGCATGAGACTAAGAGTTCACTATCAAGTATTAACTCGTTTTTTTTTAAACCAAGAACATGTATTGGTACATTTTAGATAGACATAACGATCACATTCATCATAGTTAGTTTGTACTTGTACATGATGTATTATGGTTCCCCCCTTCCCCACCCCTCCCTTTTACTCCCCCTCCCCTCATTATTTACAATTAGCTTTATTTACATTTTTCCTTTTTTTTTCTTTTTCTTTTCTATTTCCCTTCCTTCCTTTCCTCCTCTAGGTATTAACTCTTAACCACTATATAAAACTTCCTCATAGAGAATGCTTTAAAAAAAATTTTAAAAATTTAAAAACCTGAGGCAATGGGCACAGTCAGGCATAATTCTATTGCACTGATACAAAAAGTTATTAGTTAATTATTTATCAATAGTTTCAGTCAAGAAGTACAATGCACTGATTTTATATTATTGGAGATACTCTCAAAACACAAGTCTAATCCAAAAGATCAAACCAAACTAACATTTTGATGGGTATCTAAAAACGATAGAGTATTTGACAATCTGCTTCAATCTCTTGGCACACGTGCAAGGCAGGGTGGGGTGGGGCAGGGTGGGGGGCAGTGCTGGGGATCAAACTCAGAGCCTTGCACTTGCCAGCCAAGTGCTCCACCACTAAGCTAAATCCCCAACCCCTGCTTTAATCTTTTTTGACTATATCTGCCAATATTCTCAGCCACTGTGCCCTTCCCCATCCACACACATTTTGGTACTGACCACTGTACAGGACTAGTACTTCCCAATCTATTTCCTAATACTAGTTCTTCCCCCCACATCCCCCAGGTTTTTTTGAGACAAGGTCTCACTATGTAGCCCAGGCTGGCCTCCAACTCAGTGCAATCCTCCCGCCTCAACCTCCCAAATGCTGGGATTACAGCATGTGCCACCACACACAGCCCTAATACTAGTTCTATGGCCAAGTGTTTAATTTTAGATTTCCATGACTTCTTCAGACAAAATTAATTCCTCCTCCTGTTTCTACTGCAGTTTTTCATTCCTAATTTATAGCACACACATCTATATATACACCCATACACATGTTACCAAATTTACTACAGAGTCCCAAAAAAGAGACTCTTTTTATATACTTGTATAATCTTTTTATATACTTGTGTACATATATATTTATATAGTAATTCTTACCATTTCTGCTCCTATCTCTTCGTTTCTTACCCACTCCTTAAAAATACAACATACACTCTACAGCATTAAAAAGTAATGAGAATACCTTGAGGCCAAGAAAACATTTTCAAATGTAAAAGTAATGATATAGTAACTAGCACCACCATTACTATGGGCCATGTAGCACCCAATACACATAAATTGTATACTGACTCATTTTCATTTAGAGTAGAGCTTTTTCCTGTGCTTTATGTAGTAAAAAGTGGCCACAGTAGTGTCTGGTAAGTACTGTGAAGCTAAAAAGGTCAAGGAACTGGGATTCAAAAAGTACCATTAAGGGACCAAATATGAGCAACGGCTGGATTTTCAGAACTTTACTTGCCCCCCCCCGATTCTACTAGAAATGCTTTCCACACACACAATTTATGAAAAGACATCATAATATAAGCCCACAGTAACAATTTATGATATACGCACACAATTTCATACTGTTTTTCTCTCTACAATACCTTATGGCTGAATCATAGCATACCAGGTTAACTGAAAACTTTTTTTTTTTTGGAGACAGGGTCATAGTATGTAGTTTATGCTGGCCTTGAACGCACTGTGTAGCCTGAGCTGGCCTGGAACTTGTGGTAAGCCTCCTGCCTTAGACTCCAGAGTGCTGGAACTGCAGGCGTGCACCACCATGCCCGGCTTGAAAACATTTTCTTTATTCCTATTTTTATTAGCATTTAATTTTTTAAAAAGAAACAACAACTAATTTCGCCTTTTCTGGCTGAAACCCTGTTGTAATTGATCCAAAATTAAAGGTTATTTAGCTTTTTAAAGTGATTTTTTTTGTCCCCATCCTTCTTATACATAAAAAGGATACAGGAACAAATATTTTAAAAGATATGTATATTCTCTGGTGCAGTCCTAAAACAGCAATGAGGAAACAAAACAAAACAAAATAAAAAGACACCTTAAGTAACCAGAGAATGAAGCGGAAGAGGGGCAGAAAAGACGTCAGCAGGGCGGTAGGGGAGGCCAGGTTGCCTAAGAAACCAAACAGTAAAGAGTCAGAGGAAAAACCATTAGTTGAAAAAGCTCTGAAATGCTTTCAGAAGAGCTCAATCCCTTATCCTACAAGATACACAGCGAAAGACCACATGTCAGGAATGACAAAGGGAACCTGGAGTGCGCTGACTGCCAAGCAACTTTTTTCTAAATTACAAACCCATGCACACATCAATCAAAATGATCACAAGCAAACTATAAATTGATAAATGCTGACAGCCAAACCTCAAAATTTACATTTGCATGCATTATCCTTTTAAGGAGCTTCTGTCAACTAAGCATTTAAACAGGAAAAATATAAAAACTATTCTTGTTTATAATATGATCTAGTTAAAGAAACTCAAACCAGGCATACTGACACACAACTGAAACTCAGCTGCTCAGGAGGCTGAGGCAGGAGGATTCCAAGTTCAAGGCCGGCCTGGGCAACTTAGGGACACCCTGTCTCAAAATTTAAAGAAAAAAGAAAAAAAAGAAAGAAAGAAAGAAAAGAAAGAAAAAAATTTTAAGGGGTGAGGATGTAGCTCAGTGGGAAAGAGCATCCCTAGCATGTGCAAAGACCTGGGTTGATCCAAAGTATTGCAAACAATAAACAAACTCAGGAACCCAGAAACATTTAAGATTAGCTAGCCTCTCTTTTCCAGACTTAAAATTCAATCTGAAGTTGTTATAATTCATCATGTTAAGGAACCAAAAAGTATTCTTTATAAGTAACCAGTATTCTAGTTTTGAAAAGAATTCGAAATGAACAATATTTGAAATTCCTAAGCCAAGCCTTTCTTCTAAAACACTAAACCATGCTGTCAGTAATGAGATAGGAAATTAAGAATGAAAAAATTTACATATAAGAAAAGAACATTAATCTTGTTTTCTCTGAAAAATCTTACTTTATAAGTGAAAACCCTTTTAGAGCATAAGGGTTAAGACCCTGGTTTCTGGAGCCAAACTAACTACTCTCCTCCCTACCAGCTATGTGACCCTGAGAAAGTTGCTTGCTTTTGCTCTGCTTCAGTCTCCTCACCTGTGCAGGCGACGACGGTAATCACTTCTGACTCCTACAGGAGCCGTCCAAGTTAAATAACGCTTAGAGAATAACAGTGCTTGGTAAGAATTCAATAATCGCCAGAACTCTCAAAGATTATCTAATTAATGTCCTCATTTTGACCATAATCTAACATATACTGCAAACTATCCCCTGAAATATCATTCTTAGACTTAACTTCTGAAAAAGCTCCTTTTATAATGCACCAAGATGCTGAGTGTGGTGGCGCATGCCTGTAATCCCAGCACTCAGGAGGCTGAGGCAGGAGGATCGTCATGAGTTGAAGGGCAGCCTGAACTACACAGTGAGTTCAAGTCCAGCCTAAACTACATAGAACACCCTGTTTTTAAAAACAAAAGAGAAAAGAAAGAAGGAACAGGGTTGGGGATTTAGCTCAGTGGTAGTGTGCTTGCCTAGCAAGCGCAAGGCCTTTCCTGAGTTCAATCCCAAGCACACACGCACACACACACACACCAAAAAAAAAAGGAACAAAAATATAACATTTCTCCACTCTTGTCATAAAAAGAATAAGCAGTGGGGAGCCAATTCATTATCTTTTTAAAATTATCTTTAGTTAAGATGAAAATATGCAGACTTAAAATTAACAGGTTCGTGTTCTCTGGGCATTATCACATCTGCCAACACTATCACAGAGGACTTTTTCATTTTTCCATTATCAAACAAGAATTTCCAAGGCCACGCTAATGCAATGAATTTTACGCCTCTCTGAAGTTAACAATGTGACGAAACAAGATTCAGAGGAACCTCTGGCCAGTATTATTAGTCTCCTGGAGCTACCTTCACCACTTGGCTTCCTTCACACTGCCGCACATTTGACTCCACAGCACCCACCCTGGGCAGCTTCGACCAACCCACACAAGCAGGCATGTGAGCAGAACACAGACTGTACACTCAGCCAGTAATTGGGAGTCACGGTGTGACAGTCAGTTTGGCAGGCAGACCAGATACAGGAAGACAGGTAACCCCAAACGAGACAATCGCACGCATGTGTAACAGCTATTCACTCAACATATATGCAAGGCACTCAGTGACTATCTATGCACCACACACTACTTACCAGGCAACTGGCTCATTGCAAGCTAAAAAATACACATACAATAGCACTTACAGTGACATAAAGATCTCATAAGAGGAATAAGATATATACTACTAAAAAGCAAATCATTTATTAATTTATATTTTTTCTGAATCAAAAAAGATTCAAGGTAGCTTTTATTAAAATAGATAAAACATTAAATGATGAAAGAAAGACAAAATGAGATAGGAAGATGAGATTTTCCAAAGAGAGATATAAGTATGCTAAAATGAGAACATTAAGATCCTTAACATATTGGAAAAGTGGGTAAATGTACGATGTAAAGAAAATAGAACTCTATGCATTTAAAGAACCAGAAGAGTTCATCCAAGTCAGTCAGGAAAGCTGGGATGTAAAAAAGGCACAAATGCCATGTTATGGTTTGGACCTTAAACCGCCCCTCTATAAGTCCCATGTGTTCAGAGGGGATGCTTTTGAAAAGTGATTGGATTGTGGGGGCGCCACATGGGTTGACCACTGATGAATTCATAGCCAGTTGTGCTGTTAGCAGGTAGGCCCTGGTTGAGGAAGAAGGGTCACCTGGAAGGATGTATTCTCAGCCCTGACTCCTCCTTTCTCTCACTTGCTCTGCTTTCTGGCAGCCACAGAGCAAGCAGGTATTCTCTGCCATGGCTTCCTATCGTGCTATTTCTGACTTGAAACCATCAACCATAGACTGAACTCACTGAAACCATGAGCCAAAATAAACCATTCTTTCTTTAAGTTGCAGGTGTTGAGTATTTTGCCCCAGCCCCAGAAAACTAATACATGCCACTCCTGACAATGAATATTAATTTCTTTTTAAAGTAACAAAGCAAATTTAAATACTGTTGCTCTAAGGGAAAAAAGCATATACTAGAGATCTATTTGGACAACTCCTCAATAGAAGAGATCATTTCTTCATCTATATCCATTAGTACTTTATATTTATTTTTTCTTCCCAAGCTTTTCATTACAGCAATGCCCACAGCAATATTCTGTGAACATCATAGTGCTCAATAATACCTATTGAACCCATTTAATAACACAATTACCTTCATGGTTCCTTAACCTCTAAGGTCAATTAAAAGATTTTCCTCTTTTACCACTTTTTAAAATGTTTATGTTATGTCAGCATACTTATAGTCCCAGCCACTCAGGAGGATCACTTGATACTAGTTCATGGCCAGGCTAGGCAACACTGTGAGACTCCCATCTGTTTAAAAAAAAAAAAATTCAGATGTCTAAAGAGACTTAAAAAGAGACTGTGCACTTTATAAGTATTCCAGAATATTAGCCTTTTGAGCATACCATCTATAATTTAAACATAAGCTATTCCAGGATTCAAGAGAAAAGTAAGTAAAAGGCTCATAACTGCTCTTAGAAAAATATCTGAAATTCAAGAAATGAGAGAGGGAGAAGGAGAGGAAAATCTGAAATTTTTCTTCCACCTACCTAAGATGGATATTGAAAATAAAGAGCAACAAATGTCTGAAATCTCAGTTTCACTGTAATGAGAGTCAGAGACTTTAACTACAATCTTGAAGTGGTATGGAGGGTAGGGGGAGCTGGGAAGGAAGGAAGGAAGGAAGGAGGAGGGAAGGAAGGAGGGAAGGAGGGAAGAAAGGAAGGAAGAGGGTAGGGCAAAGGTATGGCTTTCACAAAATGCAAAATTAATTGGCAGATCTAATGCCTCTGAAAGTTTCAGCTAGGGTCTAACACAGATTCGTCTCACTTAACACAGTGCTTTGCTCCTTTCACAATCCCAAGATCATTTAAACTTTTAGGAATAGCCACAGTATTATAAATCTATGAATGTGGTTACATGAATGATTTGCTTAGTAAATACAGTAAAAGTATATGTTACTGGCATACAAAAATATGAATTTGGCCATATTCCCAAACTAGTGCAAAAAGTATTCCTAATCAGATTAAAAGTATAAAGTTAGAGAAGCAATTTACTAACTCACCCATTCCAAGTAAATCAAAGAGAATGCTGACAAAGACAGGGACCCTCAAGAGCAAAGGTACAGTAAATAAAATCAAGGCACATTCCAAAACAGAGTCCAGACTTAGGTAACTATTGAGATACCTCATGAAATTCTTGAAGGAAATACAGTTTTGCAAGCACAGAAGAATCACACTTGCCTAGAGTTTGACTGTACAGTTAGAAATGTTAAAACAGTGCTCTAATTGTAGGTTCAAATCCAAAGCTGTTTTTTGTTGGGGGGGTGGTAGTGCTGGGGATCAAACTCAGGGCCTTGCGCTTGCCAGGCAAGCACTCTACTCATATGCAAAATTTTAAAGCATTTTCTGTCACAGATATTTCATTTTGAGGTCTATCACTCTTTATAATGAGTCATACTAAGAGAGAAATGTTTTATTATTTTAAGTCATATATAGATGTTTGTCTTCCAATTACAGTTCCAAAACTTAAACTATCAGTGACTTTTTAAAAACTGCAGCTTAAATTCTTTTTTTTTTTTCTTTTTTTGGAGACAGTGTCTCACTATGTAGCCCAAGCTGGCCTCAAACTTGAGATGATCATCTTGCCTCAGCCTCCTGCGTGCCGGGATTACAGGCATGCGTCACCATGCCTGGCTTAAATTCGTCTTAAAATTTTTATTTAACACTTAATTCCTCTCAGTTCAAGGCCAATCATCAATAAATTTCAATCTCTAATTCCTTACTGTTTAATTCAGATGAACACTTGCTTTGCATCAGTTTGAAGTTCAACATATTAATATGTCTTAACAGATACAGTTGTGGGAAACACAGGAGTTGGAATGGTTGGCTCTCCCTAAAAAGGCTTTTTAGTGAAAAGCATGCTTGATCTGAAACAGCAATTGAGTAAAATACTTCATTTTCCATGACCTAGCAATCTGATTTGATTAATGAATTTCTATTCTTTCAATTCTTAACTCTTGCTGGGGATTTAGCTGAGTGGTTAGAGTGCTTGCCTTGCAAGCACAAGGCCCTGAGTTCCATCCCCAGCACCAAAAAAAAAAAAAATCTCAATTCTTAACTCTTATGTCTTCTCCCAAATCCATGAACTAGCCATGGCTAAAGGTATGAGAAAATTTAATTATCAATATTTTCATCATCACATCATATGCAATTAGTCTACTTACTAGTTCACAACACACTCTTCTGACAATTCACTGAGTGCTGGAGAACTGATCACCTTTTTGTATCTGAGTTTTTTTTAAGTATTTTTAAAAAATTATACAGTAATACATACTTATTGTAGAAATGTAGAAAAGATAGCTTTTCTTAAAAATCACTAATCTCACCACTGCTGGAATGCAACCATACAGATTTCAGTGAACAGTCTTTGTCACCTGGCTCAAAATTTCTACCTCATCATCCCAACCTCCTCCATTTTTATCAAGATTGTCTGCTTAACACCTAGCCCTAAACCCTTGAATATGTCTGTACTTTCTTCCTATGCACATATCTCGCCACACAGAAATGAAACTGTGCTATTGTAAAAATATTACTACGGAATATGGTTTTTACTGCTTAAGAATACACAGCATTTAGATTTCAGTGTCTTTAAATAGTTCCCTACAGCACTTTGAAAGTGTTCCGTAACTTTAACTAAGTTCTGAATTGATGTTTTGTTTTTGTTTTTTGAGATAGGGTCTTGCTCTGTAATTCAGACCGGCCTCGAACCTACAACAATTCCCCTGCCTCAACCTCCTGAGTGATACGATTACAAACTTGCACCACCACGTCAGGCTTGAACTGATAGATTTTTAAATTATTTCTTTTACCCCCTCCCCATTTTTGCAGTAAATATTCTTATGGTTACAGTCTCCTTTTGGTCTATGATGATTTATATGAGACAAACTCTTAGAAATGAAACTAAGTAGCCAGGTGTGGTGGTGCGTATCTGTAATCTCAGTAGCCTAGAAGGTGGAAGTAGAATTCCAAATTTAAGCCCAGTTTAGGCATTTTAGCAAGACCCTGTCTCAAAGGGGGGCGGGGGGTGTCACTGCAAAAACTCTGGGTCCAAATCCCAATAACAGGCACACACATATGCATGCACATGCACAAACCCACACACAGAAATGAAAATTTTAGGGGCTGGGGATTTAGCTCAGTGATTAGAGTGCTTGCCTTGTAAGCACAAGGGCCTGAGTTCGATCCCCGGCACCACAAAAAAAAAAAGAAATGAAAATTTTAGTCCTTGATACATCGTAGAGACATACCAGTACTAAATTACTTTGTACTAAAGGTATGCTTAGGAGGAAGGTTATATAGCTCAGCAGTAGAGCGCTTGCCTAGGACATGTGAGGCCCTGAGTTCAATCCCCAGCACCAAAAACACCTGTGCCTACCTAGTCCCCTAACCCCACAGCAAAGCTATTATCTTTTTTAAAATAAATGCTGCCATTTTGGCAAGTAAAAGAGAATGTGTTTATAATTAGCATTTCTTTGATTATGAGTGATTATATATAAGGAATATCTCATATCAGATATATGTATCAGCTAAAATTTTCTGCCAGGTCATATTTAGCTCAAAAGCCTCTTGCCTAACCTGCTAAATTTTAGCAGGCTTATATAAAAGCAGAAAGTCCAACATGAAGTAAGACTATTCTGCTATTCCTGTCTTGGAAACTATTTCCTCCAACCTAATGTTGGGCAAGGTAACAGCACCACTGCTTATGCTCAATATAGAGGGTATATACAGGACAATTGACATAATACCTTTGTTAATATAATCTATGGCAATTCACTACTCGTTGTTAGACTTTATAACTCAGATCAACCCACTTGGGATTTGTTTGTTTTTTAACTACTTTCTTAAACATACCTTTTTAAACCCTAAGTGCATTTTAATACATAGCTCTGTCATGGAGCCAAGAAATAATAAAGGGAGAATGTCAACTCTAATGCTGTCAGATTACTAAAATATTAATGACAAAGCATCATATTAAAGTGATATATATTATAAAAGTAATATTAGATCTCATTAAATTACAACTATTTCATTTTTTGTTACCTTGCCCAAACCAACCTAAAAGACAGAGTAGCTTTCAGGCTCAAGATTTTCTCCAACTTTTCTGACTCATTCAGACATTGTTAAGGCCAACTCCAAAGTGATTATCTGGTTTTTAATGAATGTGTTTCTTAAAGCCTATTAATGTACTTATGAAGCCAGCTTAGCCAGAGGGGAGATAACCAACCCAACAAGATCATAAGTCACCGACACCAGGTTATAGTAAAATTAAGAAACGAAAACAGGTTGCTTAGCAGCAGTTTTCCAAGTGTACTCACATGAAGACCTGACAGTAACTTTCTCCACAGAGAATCAGAGATTAAATCTATTTGCAAAACACTGTTCACTGATCTCTTGGCAAAGTAGCTCAACTAAAAAGGTTACTTTCTTGGCAAATATTCTTCATGTACAGGAAGCAGAATATGGCATTATTACTACTATCTCTGTATCTCCTCCAAAATTCTTCCACCTTTGAGTAGGTGGGGGCAGCAGGAAAGCCTTCCTCTCCTTTAAGGTTCATGTCACTCAACTATAGTATCATTAAGTCAATTTCATAACTAATTTGCAGGTCATTTTTCAAAGTATAAAGAGTAATCTGGCACCTGGCTCTGTCTTTTCTACCATAGTTACTATCATTCTGGACAACTTCAAGTCTGTAACCATGACCTTCATGTCAAGAGCCTTTAGCTCCACTCCACTTTGTCATCCCATTCCTGGATTAGTCAAAATCCTTAACTACTACAGCCTTGAAATCCTAAATGCTAGTATCTTCTCTCTACCCTATCCCTTCCTATACGTCCCATCTCTTTTCTCTGTCCAAATTATGCCAGAGAGATTTTCTCAATTTTCAATACTTGCCCTGCAAAATTATGATAAACTACTAAAACATAATGTTCAAAGTGATGTTAGCTCTTCTCTTCCAACTCATTGTTCTCCTTACAGATACCATATCAGCAAAATTATCTTCATTAGAACCTTCCATGCACTTTTCCTCTTCCCTGTCCTCACGATTTCTCTTTCTTGTCTCGTAACTAAATTTCTACAAAGAATAATTTGTTAGTGCTACATGCTTAGCTAATACTCTTCAATCCAGCTGAATCTGACTTATATCTTTATCATCCCATTGCAATTCTTCTAAGGTCACCAATTAACTCACTAACACCAAATCCAGTACATACTCTTCAGTTCCTATCCTAATGACTTCCCAGTAGTATATCTAGTAGAACTAACCATTCCCCTCTTTAAACTCTTCCTTCTGCTAAAAAACAAAACAAAAAACCTCCCCTACCTCTCTTTTATTATCTATTCTATTCTTCCTTTCCCAGTCCTCATCACATAGCCTGAAGAACTTCTTTAAAGGTCTAATGGATCATGACACTCTCCAGATTAAAACAATACATTTGCTCTCAAACTCCTTAATACGGCTTATAAGGTAGCTGCTTAATTCCCCTAGCTTCATTTCTCTCAACCCACTTCCTTCCTCCTCTCCACAGTCCAGCCATACTAAAAATCTGTAGTTCTCTACAGTTTTTCTTTCACCTCTTCTAGTCATTTTCACATAGTATTTCCTCAGTTGAAACATTTGGCTTTCCAACACCAAAAAGCCCACAGCTATATCTTACACAACTTTCCTTGAATACTTCAATTCAAGCATCTCTTAAAAGGCTTTCCTGTCCCCTGAGACTGGGTTAAGATCACAAATGCACTGCTACAGCATTTACCAGTGATAACTGCCTATTATTTGTCAAATCTCCCCCTAGATTATAAACTTCCTGAAGCCCATAACTGCATATTATTGTTTGTTTATTTTGTGGTACTGGGGATTGAACCCAGGGCTTTATGCATGCTAGGCAAGAACTCCACCACTGAGCTGTATCCTTAACCTCACTGACTTGTTTACTTTGGTAACCCAATGCATAACTCTGCACCTAATATATAACAGAAATTTAATAAACATTTCTCAAGTTAATGAATAAAGCACACCATTTTCTGCATGCCTAGATTAAGTCCACAATTCAAGCCTCGTGTATGTGTGTGTGTACACATGAACATGCACACATGCAATGCTGGGCCTGGCATATTCAAGGCAGGAATTTTACCACTGACCTACAACCCCAGTCTGCAAAAAGTATTTCTTGCCTGAATGATCTCAATAGTCTTCTAGTAATGAATGAGTCTCCTAATGAATATAACAGTCTTCCTACTCTCAATACACCCTCAACACTGTCGCATCAGTTAATAAAGGCAAACTTGATTCCATCTTTATCCTTTTAAAAAGATATTAGACATTTCTCCATGATCTACAGGATCTACAGGAGGCAAACCCAACCTTCTTCACATAGAATACAAAGTTACTTCATTGTCTGGTCTCCACTGACCTCTACCCCCTCCCATCTCCTGCCACTTCCTCACACTGCCACTGTGCTTTGGCCTTAAGAAACCATTTACAGTTCCCCATACCTGCCACACTTTTCTAAACCTGTCTTTGTATCTACCCGAATTCCTCCCCCCACTTTTAAAGGCTGTCTTTTGAACATTTTAGTAATACCTAGAAAATGCCTAGACTGTGGAGTAGGCTAATTTTAAATTGTAAATGTTGAAACAGAGTATTAGCCTAAGGAAAAAAAATGTCTACATTAGATCATTTTTCCAAAGAAGCAGAATCTACTTACATATTTAATTTACTTTCAATGGTGTCCACATGGGTAAGGGCTTCTCCTATAGGAGAAGTGTATACACTATGCCTGCATCACAGTCCACTACGAAAAAAAAAAAAAGAAAGGCCACATTCTGGAAGAAAGAACATTTCACAATATTGGCTTCGTAAGAAATAGACTTTAACCTAAAACAACATCAAGAAGAATTCTCAATATAATAAAAGGCTTCTAGTTAACACTTCTTTTGGGGAGAATATGTAGGAGGAAGGACTGTCATCTGACAGTATCTACCAGGTTAACATTATGCAAGTATCAGAATTAACAAGCAGAAAATAACAGTTATTGTCACCAAAAAGTCTGTATCCCTAAGTGAACTTAACTGTGAAATGAGGCAGAATTGTGTTTTCCATCCTAAAATCCAACACGCACATCTCTCACGGGTAGCCAGGACTGGGAAGTGTGGATTTGCCATCACAAAAAGCAGCCAGTGTTCTCCCTTAAGGTCAAGTAAATGCTACCTTTGTGGTTGCTATCGCAGAAACCACCACACCCATGAAATGAGCTGTGGGGAGGGGGTTCTGCCTACCACAATGACACCTCCTTCCCTGTGATACTGATTTTTGCTACATTAAAGCCTCTTGTAATAATGACTTTACCAAGTCTGTACTATTCAGAATCTGACAGAATTTCCACAGAATTAACCAAGGTACATGGGCTAAAACTTTCATGTTCAAGGAGTCTATCTGTAAATAACAACATAAAAGAAATGTCTGACACAGAGCAGATCTGGTTTGGAATTGAAGCTGTAGCACTTTACATTTGGGCAATTTGCTTAATATTGCTAATATAAAATAAGGGTAGCAAAAGTATGAACTAAAAGTATTTCATAAGATTATTCTCAGGATTAAATGAAATATTAGTGCAATGCAAGGCATACAAGAAGCAGTTATTTCAATTTTGCTACTGTAGCTATTCTATTTGCTTTAGGTAAGATCAGTATCAAATTCCACAGATAAGATTCAAGATGATAATTTAAATTCAGAGAAACACAGTCATAGACTAACATAAATGATTGGCCCCCATTTCAGATGTGAGGCATTGGTGAAAAGTACACTTCAATAAGAAAAATTCAAAGAGATAAACATCTGGACATCTTAAATTGTGGAGAATGTATAATAAAAGTATTAGGACACTAGACTAAGCAATGGAGTCTACTCTACCATAAAGAAGGATAAACTTCAGTCATTTGTAGGGAAATGGATGCACCTTGAGACCATAATGTTAAGTGAAATAACGCAGACATACAAGCTTAAATATAGCACAGTTGCTCTTATGTGAGAAATCCAAAATTTAAAGAGCAAAATAAGATAGGTATAGTATAGTAATAGGAAGTACTGAGTGGATATAGAGCTTTTTCAAATGCATGGGGGATCAAGAAATGGAGGGAGGGGAAGGAAAGAGAACCAAAAAAAAATTGACATGTATTAGGTAGATGCACCAACTGCCCATAAGGAATATAATCCTTATGTACTGCAAACATATAGTAATAAAAAATAAAACAAGAAAAAGTAAAATATCAAATTAAAATATTTAAGTAGCAGAATGCCACCAGAGGAATTATGCATTAAAAATATTCTCCAAATACCATCTTATCATCCACTGATTCTATCAACAAAAGTGATAGAATGCAACCCTAACTA
>PVJO010017240.1:0-39770 GCA_004026905.1 Hystrix cristata | reverse complement strand
TAACGCCGCTCCGCGATGCTGAACGCTTTTTCCTGGAGGGGAGGAAGGAGGCACGCTGCGCCTCTGCCGGTGCGTTGAGCAGAGGCCTCGACGCCCGCTCCAGGAAGAGCTGTCTGTCTGTCCAGATGCTCAGTCCACTTTTCCATTCACAAGGCAGAAGGGCAGTGAGGTGCTAGAGACTTGGAGGCGCAGCCCTCTAGGGCAAGCCTGTTTCTTTTCTTCTTTTTTTTAAACCAAGAACATGAATTGGTACATTGTGTACGTAATGATCACATTCATCATGGTTATTTCGTATCTGTACATGGTGTATCTCGCTTTCCCCCCTTCTTCCCCACCCCTCCCTTCCATACTCCCACCCTTCTCTATTTACAGCAGGTTTATTTATTTTTTTCCCCTTTTTCCTTTCTTTTCTTTTTCCCTTCCTTCTTTTTACCCTTCTCCCTTTCTAGTTCTCTTTTTGAGATTATCTTCTTTTTTAATATTATCTTTTTTTTAACCTGGTATCTATTATACCTCTTTGTCTTTATTTACACTTACAGTTTCTCAGAGAAACAATTCGGTATGTGCTCATGAGTGTCTGATGTATCTCACTTAAGTGTATGTTCTCAAGGTGCATCCATTTACCTACAAATGTCTCTAGTTTACCCTTTTTAATGGCACATTGGTACTCCATTGTGTAGAAAACCCACATCTTCTTTAGTCATTCATCAGTTGTTGGGCATTTGGATTGTTTCCAAGACTTAGGCATTACAAACTGTGTTGCTATGAACACAGTTGTGCATATATCTCTATGGTATGATGTTTTATTTCTTCTGGGAAGATACCAAGCAGAGGAGTAGCTGGGTCAAATGGAACCTCTAGCTGTAGATTTTTGAGGAGTCTCCACATTGACTTCCACAGTGATCAGACCAGCCTGCATTCCCACCAGCAGTGGAGGAGGGCTCCTTTTTCTCCACACTCCTGCCAGGATTTGTTAGCTGTTCTTTCTGGAGTGAGATGGAATCTTAGCTTTGTTTTGATTTACCACAGAAAATTCCCTGGGGCTTTGGTGTGCAAAGCTCTGTAGAGGAGTTTCAGAAATGGACCTGCCTCATTCTAGAGCCCCAGGGCTCACCAGAGCCCTGCAGAATTTTCTGTAGTCTCTGGGTCTGCTAGGGTTCTAGAAGACAACACTGTGCTGTGGGGAAAAGCCTTTGATTGGGAGAGAGGTTGGTTAACTTCTGTGAATAGACAAAGAGTAAAACGTCTCAGACTTTTTGGGCCCTGAAGTCTCTGTCACAACTGCTCGGCCCCGCCTTGGAATAAGGAAGCAGCCATAGACACATAAGTGGGCTCAAGTTCCAAGAAAACTTCCCTCATGGAATTTAAATTGTGTGTAATTTTTTTGTTACATAATATTCTTCTTTTTCCCTCGATCATTTAAAAATGTTAAACCCATTATTCCCTGCTGCACTGTAGAGCACGCATGGTGGGATTCGGGGTGATCAGTCCATGGTTCCCATCTGCTGAGTCCTGCGCAAAGACCAAGGTCCGACTGGAATGCTCGGGAGGAGAGACCGGCCAGTCTCACACCTTACGGGGACACGCAGGGCTGAGCGCACCTACGTGCAATCGGGTACTCTGAGGGCGTGACCAGGACCCGCTCTGATCACACAAGGCTCTTACAAACTGATGCTCACGCCATCAAGGCGAGTCTCCTGGCCGAACCGCCGATTCCCGCTTCTGAGGACACATGACTGGTCCAGAGCTCGTGTAAAGGAGAATTTCAGCCTCTCTAGAGAAAAACTCAAATCATCTTTTCCAAGGGTTTTTATTTTGTAGAGAACAACACACACACACACACACACACATACACAATCAATCAAAATGTGATTTGTGGTTTTCAAAGCTGGGTTTTCTTTTACCCTCACCACTTATTTTAACAGTCATAAAATCAGCCACAAAATATTCAACCTTTCAAGTTACTAGTTAGTACTATTTGATTTTACTGTTAGTGAAAGCTTTTCTTCTGTGTTTTCCCTTTTCTGTGTTTTTTGCCTTCTCCTAACAGCACCTAAGACAGGTGTCCTGGGGTTAATGAAGACGGAAGCCAGTGCTGCCCTTTCAATGTCGGGAGTCTGACCGCTATTTCAGGAGTCTTGGGTGAGGGAGCATTAAGGAGAAAATGGGCTGAAATGCTCAGTCTTGCATCCTCCTAAGCATTCTTCCAAAAGGTGCGGTGGGCGCCCCGCTCCCGCAGCAGGGGAGGAGTCCAGCTTCTCCAAGCATCCCGGAGGAGAGGGCTCTGGACCAAATGAGGGGCAGGCTCCCAACAGGGTTAGTAACAGTAACAACCCTGCAGTAGAAGGAAAGAATGTGTGACAGGTCACCACAAGGCAGAGAGATGCACGCAAATTTCTGCAGGGGAAGGAAGGGAGGCTAAAGATATGTGGGTGAACGTTATCCTATTTCATTTTATAATTCTGTAAAAGCGAAAAAATGTAGACGTTGACATCGTAATGACAGAGAAGATCTAATCTAAAGGGTTTACTTGGAGTTGCACCACTAATCTGAGTTTTGGAGGGGACAAACCATACTCAAATATAGCAAGAAAGCAAAGGAGACAGAGAGGAAGGGAGGCAGGAAAGGGTGGGAATGGAAAAGGACAAGAGGACAGGTGGGTGTAGGGGAAAAAGAAAGACAAGGGACAAGAGGATGAGAGAAAGGCAGAAAGTAAGCAAAGGAGAGCAGAGCCTCTGCACAGCCCATTTCGCCCACTGAGAGATCTAGCGTGAGGCGGGGCAGACCTGTTTCCTCCACCCAGAGACACGCTCCCCTGCAGTGCATGTCTCCCAGCTGGTGTGTGCAGATGGGAATTTCCACTGTTGACTGGTGCACACCTACCAGTTAACTCAGTCAGGCTGTGTCCTTTATCCAAACTGCTCATCACCAGGAATGTTTCAGATTAGAGCCTTTTTTAAGTTTGGAATATTTATGTATACATAAGAGATATCCTGGAGATGGGACCGAAGCTTTTACGCAAAATTCATTTTTTACCTCTAACCTAATACGCATAGTCTGAAGGTAATTTTTATAAAGTGCTTTTAATACTTTGATACACAAAGCAAAGTTTCATGATGTACAGTTTTCTACTTGTGGCATCGCATTGGCGATCAAAAAGTTCTAGATTTGGGGCATTTCCACTTTGCATTTCAGTTAGGGATGTTCAGCCTGTGCTGGAAAAGGAACGATGCCACAGTTACTGGGATTACAATGAAAGATCGCAGGCAAGAGACACAGAAACAAAACAAACTGATCACCAACTATGAGTTTTCTTCAGCATGACACTTTCTAGTTGATGCAAAAACTGCAAGGACCTGCAGTCATCTCCATGACCCCTTGAAAGCCTTGGCCCTGTCTCCGTCATCCCCAAGTGCCACTGCCGAGCAGGGTCCTAGCCCCGCCTCAGGAACGCAAATCACTGTCTTCACACAGCGCCCTTAACAGAAGGCCCCGTGCCCCAACCCACGTGCTGACTCCCTGAGGGACTGCAGGAGCTTTACAACGGTCGATTCTGGGTCAACTCGCCGGTGCGAAGGGATGATCGGAACGCTGGGTGTGTTCATGGGAAAGTCTTGCTAGAGGTTAGCCCCAAGCAGGTAGTGAGGCTGAGCAGGGAGGTAGGACCTTGCCCGTGTGGGCAGCATCATCCGAGTCCCAGGCAGGACAAAGCAGAGGGAGGGTGACACTGCTCTCTCTCTTTGAGAGCTGAGACATCCACCTTCTACCCTTGGACATCAGAGTGTCTCCCCAGCCAGTTTCCAGGCCTTCGGACTTGGGCTGAATTACACCGCTGGCCTTCTTGGTTCCCCAGTTTGCAGGTGGTGATCCTGGGGCTTCTCAGTTTCCATAACTGTGTGACCTCCTTCCCCAAACAAATTTCTCCATAGGTCTCTATTTCACCGGTTCTGCTTCTCTTGAGAACCTTGACTAATACAGGAGTTCTACACCCAGTCTTATTTCGGCTGAGGCGCCTCTAGTTTTGCTTGCTGAACATGTGAATTTAAGTGAACAAATTTTAAGAAGTAAAACTTAGATAGCTGGGCATAGTGGAATATGCCTGTAATACCAGCACTCTTGGAGGCTGAAGCAGGAGGATCTAAATTCAAGCACGGCATGAGCAATTTAGCAACTTAGACCCTGTCTCAAAAAAGTAGATAGATGATAGATAGGCAGATAGATAGATACATACATAGATACATAGATAAATGGATGGGGCTGGGATGTAGTTCAGTGTGAAAGCCCTCAGTTTAATCCCCAGTACTGAAAAAAAAAGAAGAAGAAAAAGAAAGAAACCAAGCAAGCAAGAAGACCACCGTAGAGCCTGAAAGGAACACCTCAAAGTAGAGGTAAGCAGGTTGCGAGTCATGTGGGCAGCTGAAGGGTGGCGGGACAGCTCTGGCCTTGGCCCTGGACGGCCATTTATGTACACAGCGCCCTCCTGAGCCCTCTATGACAGTGGCTGCAGCCAGAATCACTCAGCCTAAACGCGCAGCCCTCCTGGCTGGCACTGCGGACACACAGTGCACACATGCTATGAGCGCATTTAACAGGCAGCCCTGTGAGTGGAAAGGGAGGTGGGTGCACCCAAGCTCGGTCCTTTCATAAAACCTTTTTTCCAGGTATTTACTGGACCTCCACCAGCTTCAGCTCCCTCCCTCATTTGTATGGAGGCCCCCTCCATACCAATATTTCCCACTTGAAGTCAATAACTTTTTGCCTTCTCTGGCTCTTTTTAACCATATCCACTTGGTGGTCATTAAATTAAGCAATTTCAATTAACTTTTTGAAAACAGAATTCCAATTTAAAAAACAAAACAAAACAAAATGCAGATCTCCTAGATGAGCACAGATTATCTTCAGGCCTGATACTGGTTTCATAAAGGAAAATTTCTCCCAGGGCCGGGAAAGTTAGTATGAACCATGATTAGGGCAGGCTTATTAAATACTGTCTCAGGCGAAATTGCCTTTTTATTTTTTACCCTTTGCTTTTTTGCCTTTTTTTTACAGATATATTTTTGGAACAGTTTAAGATGTACAAAGAATGAGAAGACAGTACAGGTGGTTCTGGTATGTGCCGTAGCCAGGTTTCTCTAGTTTTAACAGATTCCATCAGCGTGATATATTTGCTACAATTAGTGAGCCAATATCAACACATTACTAACTAAAACCCAGACATAATTCTGGTTTCCTCGGTTCTTCTCTTGTGTTCTTTCTCTCCTCCAGAATTCACTTCTAGGTACCACATTGTGCTTGGTTGTTTGCATCTTCTTTGGCTCCTCTTGGTCGTGCTGGTTTCTCAGAATGTCCGCGATGACCTTGACAGATCCAGGCTGTGCTGGTCAGGTGTTTTCCAGGCTTTTCAACCACTGAAATCATCTGATGTTTTCCTCATGACAGAAGTGGGGTGTGGGTCGTGGGGAGAAGACCACGGAGGTAGAGCACCGTTCTCGTGGCACCGTGTCGAGCGTGTGTACTGTGAGTGTGACTTTTCCCTGGCCTCACCTGGAGTATCTCCCTGAATAAGGTCTGTCAGGTGAGTCCTCCAACTTCTGTACTGGACATGGCAGGAGGAGATGGAGGTGCCCACTGGATGCGTTCCCGTGTCTGGCCTGCTGGCTCTCCTTCAGTGGGCCAGGCCTGCTTCCCTTCCATGCAGGGCCTACATACACACTAGACTTCTGGTATTTCCCTTGCTATTTTGGAAAACACTAAAGGTTTCAGAAAGTGTCCCCTTTCACCCACTTCATCAAGAGCTTCCTCATTTTCAGCGAAGCATAACCTTTTCCTCAGACGCCACAAAGCAAAACGTGGGTTGAGTGTATATCCACAGCCACACTTTTGGGGTGACAATCCTTCTCCTTGCTGCAGCTGCCCAGTCTCAACCAGTTCGCAGAATCAGCAGGAGAAGGAACGGCCTCTTCCCTAACCAAGCTTCCCACCAGGCACTGCCGCCACCAGGCAGAGCGAGCAAGACAGTGTGGGAAGCAGCATAGGGAATGACCGGTAGTCAGGCCAGGCTAGACGCTTGCTGCTGTAAGAAGCAAAATGCCCAAATCTCAGTGATGTAACACAGTGTTTGTTTCTCCTGTCAATGTCTGCTGTGGGTCTGGTGACTCTTGAGGACAACTGTCCTTCATGTAGACACAGAACAATCCAGGCTTCTTTAGTCCCTTGTGTCCTGTGACTCATCTCTTGGCTCTGCAGTCCCTTCAGAAGGGGAGACCAGCTGGGATATTACAAGTTCTTCACGGCTCCCCCGTGCTGCTTGCCCTCAGTGCCCACTAGTCAGAGTGGAATAGGTGGCCTCTGGCCTGCACATCCTGGGCACACAGGAAAGGCTAAAGAACTGAGCATTTGGGTCATTAAGAATATCTATTGTTGCAATCGACTCAGTAGGAGAAGGTATGTACGTGGGCACAACCCCCAGAGCACTCCTGAATCATAGGTTCAAACCACACTTAATCAAATGTACATGCAGCAATACAAACACATATACATGAATCCAAAGTTGCCTTTGGCAATCTTGTGCTGTGTATGCCACAGAGCCCGCGGAACTTCTTCCCAGCTGTTCCCCCAAAGTACAGCCATTAAGTAAGCCAGAGCCCTTTAACTTCACTTCCCATGTGCTTTCTCTCCCTGTGTTAAATAAGGTACTAGTTAGAAGTGGAACACACCCCATGGGGCTCTTGCTAAACACCTAACCCCACTTGGTTCAATAACCTACCATGTTTTGGGTTCATCTCCCTTTCTTAGTGCTAAAAATACAAAACTTTCTATAATTTCTTCTTGTTGTCTGTCTCTCTACAATAACATACTGAAGTGCCCTCCCTCTAAATTTGCAAATTTAACTCCTTTCAGTTCTACGCATTAAACTTGAAGACTTGTCCTCCTCCTCTTCCCTCTGTCTTCCCTCATAATTTTTCCCTCTGGCTATTTAACTTGAGACCATGTAATTCTCACTTTTTACCAGTCTGAACCTCCATTTCATCATCTGTACAATGGGAGGTTAGGATGAGCTGCGCCCTTCCAGGTCAAGTGGTCTTGCAATGTTCACGTGCACTTTGCCTTCTAAAGTCTTTTGTGGCTTCCTCTTTGTCAAGATTTAATCTCCTTAAACACATAGGACGCATTAGTGAGGCAGTTAAAACCTGACCTCTCTTCAAACAGAAAATAAAACCCTGTGCATTTTACTTTGAATTTGAAAAAGTTCCTGTTTTCCTTTTCTTTAATCTATTCATAGCAACTATCATGAGTTGAATTATTTGGAATTGTTCTTTAACTGATATAATTTGTTATAAAGTTAAGACCTGAATTTTAGCAGTCCTGTGAATCATAAATAGTGAAATATCAAATTCTCCTGAAAACAATCATGAAGTGGTTTCCCATTTATTTGCCTGCCATGGTGTGACAAAGGTCTTAGTTACTTGAGAATAAAACTAAACTGAACTCTTAAGGCTGAGTTTTGAAGTGCATAGCTATAGAGATGAAATTCTTACGGAGAAATGTGATATAAAGGAATTCTTCAGAGTAGATCGATTCTACTAGGGTATCATTATGTTTTAGCCATTCCTTTTCAAGATTAAATGTGGAGGGGGAAGAACGCGTTCCGCCTCAGTTCCCTTGGTCATTAGGCAGCGCCACATCTTAACGCACGCCGCTGACGACTTTCTTCCCAAAGCTCCAGCGCTCCCAGGGCTCCGGCTAGCAGGGGGACACAGGCATCCTGCGCGAGCTTCAGTTACTACCAAGGCTGTCTGCAGTCAGCTCCAGAGCACTCCGGGCTTTTCAGAAATGGCTGGAAGAGAGTCACGGGCAAACCCCCGGATCCCGGCGCGCCCCTTGCTCCGCAGCATCCTTCTCTGACCTCTGCGTTCTGAGCTGTGCTGCGGGCGCTGACATGTAAGGAAAGCCTCGGCCGCCGGGAGAGCGCAGCGTGCTCCACTCCGTATTATCTGCATCATTGAACTCCAATTAGTGCGTGATTTTCCCTTTAGTGCTGATTGAAGTTTTTTGGGTATTGTTAAACAGAATTCCAGGCTTTCAGCTGCAGGAGTTAACTCCGGCCCTGTGGTTTTGCTCTGGAATTCTTCCCGGAGAGGCAGAGCCGCGAGGGGTGAGAGTCCCGGCCGTCAGCTCCTAACTCTGCCAATAGAACAACCCAAGGGGAAAACGTGCTCTTCCGGTGCACTTCCGGTCATAGACTTCAAAACAGATCGGTGTGCTACCTAAAGCTACAAAACTCGCAGAAGTAAACACGAGGAGATACTTTGCAACTTTGAACAAGGAAGAAAAAAGCAGACATGAATGAGAAAACATAAATCAAACCTCATCGAAACTGTAAATCTCTACTTCTTAC
This sequence comes from Hystrix cristata, assembly GCA_004026905.1. Lineage (NCBI taxonomy): Eukaryota > Metazoa > Chordata > Mammalia > Rodentia > Hystricidae > Hystrix > Hystrix cristata. Next base: position 31,372 of record PVJO010017240.1, on the reverse strand, counting down.
AAATCACCATGTGAGAAGTGAAAAAGAAAATTACAGAGTGGGAGAAAATATTCGCTATACATGTACCTGAGAAAGTGTTTCAGTCTAGAATAAATACCGTCTCTTACAACTAAAAAATAAGAAGAGAACGTTATCTTTTTTTAAAAAAAGGGGAAAGGGCAACTGATTAGGACAGACAACATACCACAAAAGAAGATGCATGATTGGTCAGCACGTAAAAATGTGCTCAGCATCTTTAGATATCAGATAAAAGCAAATTAAGACTGTAACGAGTTATCACTACACACCAATAGCAACGGCTAAAATGAAAATACTGAGTGTTGATGAGGAGGAAGAGAAACTAGAACTCTCAAGTGATTCCTGTGGGAATATAAAATGGGCAACCACTTTGGATAACAGTTTGGCAGTTTCTCATACAGAACAGGTAGGTGTTCAACTTATATTTCTTACATGGTCTAGTAGTCTCACTCCTAAATATTTACACCGGGACAAGGAAAACGTGTCTGTGCAAAGCATTGCACTGAAAGTTCATGAAAAATTGATCTGGGACAGCTGGAAACTGAAACCACATAAACCACCACTGAAATGGATGAACAAATGGCACCACACCATTTGTTGGAAAGTTACTCGGCAATAAAGAGGAACAACCACTTGGACACAATGACGTGGGTGAGTGTCACAAAGGTCACGCTGAGAGAAAGACAGCAGATGACCAGGAGATGATGACACTTACGTAAAATTCAAGGAAACACCAAACTCTTCCACAGTGACAGAAAGCAGACTGATGCTGGGGACAAGGTGGGCCTGGAATTCACTGCAGGGCGCGTAATGGACTGCTGGAGTACGCCAACTTTTGCTCTCTTGGCGGTTTTTAAAACACCTTAAAATGCTGCATAAATGTAAATTGTCAGGGAAGAGGATGAAAAGCAAATAGTGTTGGGTGTATAATATTTGACCGTATATATTAAGCATGTAGATGCTGAGTTCAGATGCCAACTCTGGCTCTGGTCATTCCTAGCCACATGACCTTGCGTAAAACATGCAACATGCCAGGGCCTCAGTTTCCAAATCTGTAAAACAGGTTCTAGAATAATATATCCTCATAGAGCTTTTATGAACAAGTAGATGCCGAATGCTCAGAACAGTGTGTAACAGGCAGGACGTGTTTGGAACTACTAAGTGTTATGATCATCAGGGACCTGAATCACAGATGCTCCTTGATTTTTAGTTGTGGTTACATCTAAAAATTAAAACACATTAAAAGTGAAAATATTACAGAAATTTGCATCAAAATGTATTAATACACTTAATGCACAGCAAAATGTAGCTACACACACCCTGTCCATGTTGGTCGATTTCCCTCAGCATCAAGGGGCTGGTGGGCAGGCAGCTCTCTGCCTGTGCCCAGCACCCTCAGAGAGGCTCAGGCTGCATATCGGTAGCCTTGAGGAGAAACTAAAACTCCAAAGTATGGTTTCAAGGGAATGTGCATCATGTGAGTCCCACTGTAAAGCTGGAAATTTATGAGTCAAACCCTCACAAACGGGGACTGCCAGTTCTTTTCTTCTTTCCCCGATGACGCAATGCTATCTCATCTCCAGTGATTAGAAAAAGAAGGAAAGCCCCTCCAGTACCGAGGCCCCGCTGTCTTCCTCCAGCTTCCTAACCTCAAGCTACTGAGCCCTTCCTCTCCCAGAGGCTCAGTGCTCTCACTTGGACTTCTCTTGGACTCCCGAATTCATGTAGATCGCTGCTTGTTTTTTTCACTAGAAACTTCAAACTCATGTCCTGTCATTACTGAACGGACAAAGATGTAGTATTTCAGGTACAAAACAGAAAACCAGTATAGCAACCAAGACGTGAATGCAACAGCACGTGCTGATGGGCGTGTGTTTCCTTCCTACCGAGATACAACCATCTATAGCTCCCATATGAAATGGTGCAACGGCCCACAATCAGGACACCTTCTCTTTCTGCTGGAAAGAACCAGCGAATGGAGGACAGATGGAGGGGGACATTCATGAGGGACCAAGGTAATGGGAAGTAGGGAGAGAAGAGAGGGGCTGTTACCACCTTCAAGGAGTGAGCCGGGCAGCTTCATGGAGCCATTCAAAATGTTCGTGTTTCCCAGACATCTAAAATAGCATTTCTTCATGCCAGAGAAACTTTTAGACTTCAAGATATTTTCCGTGGTTTCGTGTCAAATTCACATGACAACTCTTTTTCTACCTGATCCTTCCCTCAACCGTCTCGCATAAGACCACACAATGCCACACCACAGGAAATTACTTAATCCAAAATGATCGCTTATTTCCCTTCCAATATCCTGAACCCATTTTCTCTCCAGGCCTCCTACCTACCACTTCTCCTCACTTCTGCTCTGGTGTGGTTAAAGTTTCTCAAGGTAAATGTGCTTATAGCTAGCAATAAAGCCACAATGAGTATTATCTGTCTCTGCTGGCAAAGTTTTAACCAGTAATAAAGGAAATTCACGTAGCTTACATAGATCACCTCTTTTATTCATCCTTCCCTTGATAGTTCTATGTCTCTTTCAAGTCAAAATCGTAGAAATTAGAATGATGGTGGTCAAGGCCTGGGGAGGAAGAGAGCGGTGGGGCATTCCGGTTTGATGGTGCCTTAGCCCATTCAGGCTGCTGTGACAGAATGTCATTGCCTGGGGAGCAGTAACAACGGAGACTTACTCCCTGCCATTCTGGGGGCTGAGAGTCCAAAACAGGGCACGGGCAGGTTCTGCGTTGGGTGCGGGTGTGTGTTCTCATTGTCTTACCTGGTGGAAGGAGAGGTGGGCAGCTCTTCAGGGTTTCCTTTCATGAGGGAATTAATCCCACTTGTGAGGGCCCCGCCCTTGTGCCCTTGTGCACTGATCACATGGTCCAGTCTCTACCTCCTAATGCCATCACTTAGGAGTTAGGATTTCAAGTTGTGACTTTGAGGGGGATGCAAACATTCTGACAGTAGCAGTCATAGACCCCATCCCTGCTCAGGGTCACTTCTCACTTGGTTCAGTGGAGCCTTGGCTTGCCCAGTGTGAGATCCTGTCCCGCCACTCCATGTAGTATGTAGGGCCCTTGGGGCTCGCCAGGGGTCAGGCACTCCAGGGCAGGGTGGGGTGAGAGCTGCAGGCCTGGCCAGGCAGTTCTGCACATGAGAGAGTGATTCCAGCCAACCACGCAGAGCCGCCAACAGCGTAGAGTGGAAGTATCACCTGGTCCTTCCATCTAGATGAGGGAGGCACAGACCTGGGGGCTGGGTGGTGAGAGCTCCTGGCCCTGCTCCCTTGCGATCTCTCTCTCCACACCCTCAGCAGGTGGCCCCTCCCTCCCTGTAGGCAAGTGCCCGGTACCCACCAGCTGTCCCAACCTCACAACCAAGCTTCTCCCCTATCCTGCCCCACGTTCCATCCTCAAGCCTCCCACCCCAGTCTCCAAAGTATGATAGTTTAATGATTTTTTAACCCATTTTTCAAACGCGGTACACATTCAGTAGAAACTGCACTTCCAACTCCAAATGCAGGTCTTTTCCCGATGAGCTGCACATGATGCCACCTCTCTGGAGACACTGCGCAGCTGGTGTCACCGCAGCCCCCATCAGCTGACAGTCACAAGACAAAACCGGTGACGTTCCACTTTGTGCTGCTTCCAGAGCTCTGTGACACAGGCATTCAATAAACACACGAGAATGGTACAACAGGGCTCGTATTAGATGATTTCCCTCTGCTGCAGACCTTGGGCGTGTTGTGAGCACACTGAAGGTGAATTGGGCCAAGCTCTGATATTCGGTGAGTGAGCGCGTTAAACGTATTTTCAACTTGGAATAATTTCAACTTACAATAAGGTATCAGGCCATAACTCATCCCACGTCAAGGAACGTCTGTATTTTCTATGCTCATTAGAGTGTATAACTTGTTCACCCCAATCCCAATTCATTAGCCACAGAAAAAATACACCATTCAAGAGAAAGAAGAGAAGCAAACCCACCCCCAAAACTGACGCCATTTCTTTCCAAAGTACGCTGGTTAAACGTGGGCATCCTTCCACTCCTCGAATATAATCTCACCAACTCTTTCCGCAGCAACCCTAGAGACACACACTGCTCTTCTCCATTCTTTTTGAAAAGCTCTGCGTGCCTCTAACCAAGGCTCTATCTGCCTGCATGCCAGCCCTCTCCATGAAAAAGCCTTTTTGAACACCCTTAGGGAGAACTTTTCTAGGTAGAAATGTTAGACAAAGCACAATTAATTGACCAGTCAACTTTTCTTGGCCTCCTTCCTGAGGGGACCTGGAAACGTTGGTTACTTCAAGAACAGGAGACTCAGCGCGTGTGCGACTCGGCTGCCTGTGGTGTGTCCCGATGGGCCCTTCTGACGACAGTATCCTCCTGCTGCTTCTGATGCCATGGGTGGGTCAGAAAAAGAAATCAAGCCTTCCCTTTGCCAGGGACTCCTTCCTCACCCCTTTTAAAGAATTATAAATCCCCTTATGATGTTCTCTAGCCTCCCTCTGAATTTGGGAGCAGTGTTGTTTCAGTTGGGCAACAAAAGTCATGTGAGTTTTAGACTTTTGCACTCAAATCTCTGAGTTATTTGTCGAGCAAAGTGCTACAGGTGTGGGCAAGACATCAGAAAAAGTCAGTCACAAAATGAGAAATGATGATACTAATGATCCATACCTAATGTTCATTCAGCATTTATCGTGTTAGATCTTCTCCACTATTCTAAATATTCCGTATGCAGTAACTCATCTGTTCTCCAAGTAATACTGAGTTAGATACTGTTATGGTCCCATTTTTCAGATGAGGAAACCAAGACACAGGAAAGTGACATAGTTAGACCAAGGTCATAAAAAGACTCAGAGACAGATCCAAGATGTAAACTCAGGTAAACTGGATCCACTAAGCAGCTAAATGCTGTCCTGACCTGAAATGATTATAGCTAGGAATTACAATTATTTTGTTGAGAGGGAGAGTCAGAGATGTTATTGGAGAAAATATCCAAACATAAGTAATATATTGGTTACCAAATGACACTGTAGAATTGGGAAAGGAAGAGTCATTGCTTGTACTCGATGATACCCTCAGGAGGAGGAGCGGCACCTCTGTGTCCTACCGGAGATGTACATCGCTGAGAACGTACTTCGCTGAGAAAGATGGAGAAGCTGCCGCGTGCAACTGATCCCAGATGATACGCTGTGAGCGGAGGTCAGCAGGTTTGGGCTAAGGTTCCAGAACATCCCATATGAGAGGCACGTATTGTCTGGGAATTGTGAGACCTGGCAAAATTTCCGTGCAATTCTGATTTCATCTGGGTTTTTCCATAAACCTTACTACAGTCTATGCAGGTCCACACAGAAAAAGTAGCATCTGCTTCCTCCTCTCTGTTCCAGCCCAGATTGCCTAACAGAAAGAAACCTGACAAAGACCCACAGCAGTCCTTTAGGGAGGGAAAAAAAGAAAAAGGAAAAACCAAAACTAAAGAAATACAGAATTAGCAATTCGAGCAGGCAAAGGGCCTGGTGTGCCAGCTTGCCAGTCATGCAGGTGGGATGAGCCCCTCCCACCAGAATGGGTAAAGTTTCGGGAGGATCCTGCCCACACTGCTAAATCTTCAACTCTTTTTGAATGTCAAGTTTAAAATATCATTTCCAAGTATCCCTGTGCTGGGTCCGCCTGGCGCCTAATGCTCCAGTGGAGATAATGCGGGCAACTCGGGCCCACTGCTCAGAGAGCTGAGCCGGGTTCCAGAAACTCCCCATGTGAATCCATGATGTCATCTGTTCCCTCGAGTTCGGGCTCCCAAGCCTCAGACCACCCACGCTGGCAGCCTATTCTCTCCCAGCGTCGTCAGGGAGAGACCTGCCTTTATAAATGATTCGAGGTCGAAACGGAGGACTAGTTTGAATTGTTACACAAAAGCGCTGCCGGCCACAGCGATAAGCATTTGGACGTGTCAAAGTGGCGATTTTTTTCTTATTCCAACGCTGAAATTCTCTTTAACACACACTGGAAGGGCTGAGACACAGAGTGAATGAAGCCAGGGAGGTTCCAGAAACAGACCTGAAAATCTGAGGCAGAACAGTGAGCAGGAGGGAAAAATAAGTGAAAAGCCGAGTGCCCCAGAGATAGCAGGCCAGTGAGGACTTGGACCATTAGGGAGTTAGATTCACATTTAAAAGACTTTTTTCTCTCCACTCTATCTTCGAAGAGATGAATTGTGGTGGGGCTGGGGGGAGGAGGGCTGTCCACACTGCTGAGAAGTAATGAAATGCACTTTGGAAAACTATTTGCAACCATCAGGAGACTGGGGCTTTGGAGTATTTTTGCCTAAGCTTTAGCTGGGGAGGAGAAAAGCCTGATGTGCAGCCAGGGTGTGCAGAGCACCATGAAAATCCCCTCAGGACACGTGGATCTGCCTTTGTGACCGCCCTGCGCCCCTGGTGACCATCAGCAGGCAGTGAGGGCCCCAGACCGCCCCTGGGGAGCGGAGTGGGAGCAGCTACATCCCCGCATCTGGGGAGGGGACATTCCCAGGTCCCTGGGGGCCCCTGAAACTGCAGTTAGTTCCAAATCCTACTATGTTTCTTTCCTATATTCCTACCTATGGAGAATTCAATTGATCAATTATGTACAGTGAGACATTAACAATAACTAATAATCAAATAGAACAATAATAATGATACACTGTAACGAAAGTGATGTGAACATGGTGTCTCTCAAAATACCTCCACTCCTCATTGCTCTACAGAAATGTGCCACAGAAAGTGAAACCACAGATAAGAGGGGCCACGTTGGAGGGGGGCAGGGGGGACACCTGGACACTAAATTGATAGCACTGAAGATACCATAATTGCTAGACCGAAAGAAAAATCACCATGGAAACAAAACTGCTGCTCCGTGCTGTCTTCACTAGAGAACGAGTCAGCCTGAGGCCGGCTCACCCTCATTCCTAGACCGCAGATCCCGTCTGGGGATGTCTGTGCATAACCTCAGAGAATAATGCTTTGAAATGAATTCAGCAGGGCTGGTTGTAGCTCAGTTGTAGACTTAACGAGCACTGGCTCTGATGCTGGCTTCGATCTCTAGCACCAGGAAAGGAAAAATTTCAGCAAAGTGCATAGGATTACCAAGGCAACCACCTCTATCAAAACCATTTATCAAAGCCTCTCAAAACAGTCATTATCATCTATCTGTCTGTGTTCTCAGTGAATGTCATGGTTGTTTTTGTTCGGAGCTTCTGCCCTGAGGGAGAGGGACCTGGGCAGCCAGCTTGGACTTGGTGACCTTTATCGTGTGGCCTTGGGTAGGCGTCTGATCTGGTACATGGTCCTCAAGTCTTTCCCAAGTGAAAGTATCTTTTCCCTAAAAGTTTCTTGACGTAGGAGGCACAAGGAATGATGCTTCGAGAGCTGTCCAATGTATGACAAGCCGTGCGCCTCCCGTTCACTGGGGCAGAGCACCCACAGGTTCGGATCCTCACCATGGAGCCAGAGGGAAGAAGACGGCTGACCCCAGATCTGAGTGTCAGAAACTTGGCCGGATGGCAGTGCCCAATGGAGATGGGAAGAAGTGGACGAGACCTCATGGCATCTCGGTGGAGTCAGCCAGACTGAGCACATCGCTTCCAGAAGTGCTGGAAACCTGGAGAGAAGAAGGCACCACTGACAGGAGAAGGTAACATGCAGCATGGAGAAGGGGCTTGGTTGGTTGCCTGCCTGGCACCATCTCACCTTCCCTCCTGCCAGCACCCGCAGTGGGCATGTCACCTGAGCTGAGACAGTCGGAGTGACCTTTACCACCCCGAGGACAGCTGGGACAGAGTGCCCATTTTTCCCAATCAGCAGTGGCCACGTAGTGATCGAAAGGAAGACTAGCCTGGGGATGATGCTAGCACAGAGCCCAGCACGAAGCCAAGCGCAGCTCAGAGAGATGAGCCTGCCCAGGAGGAGCCAAGTCCCGGAAGCGGCCCCATCGCCAATACATCCTGCAACTTAGGGTGAGTCACCCCCAGGAGCGTTGACGTCCTCATCTGTAAGCTGAGACTACAGACAGAAACCGAGAGATTGATCCCCAAAGTCTGTTCCACCTCACAGAGATCCAAGTGCGTCACTGGAGGGAGACGAGCTTTAACAGCACCCCGTTTGCCTTGTGGCTTGGAAAGGCGCGCTTCCCTGTAGGATGCATTCAGAGCTTTGCTAATGTTGTGGGAGACTGTATGTGGCTGTGACTGTTAGTATCCCAGAGAATCTGAAGTGTTCTGCTGAGAGACTTTTAGCAGTTCATAAGTCACCCAGTAAGTCCTCCTGACCAAGCACTGTAGTAAATGGCAAAGGCAGACGAGGTCGTCATCCTTAAGGAGGTCCCAGTTTAGCAAGGGAAACATTTGAACTACACGAGAAGTACTGAGCAGCTTCGCCATATCTATGTGACAGATCTGGGAAACAAACAAGTGAAAAGCAACAATCACATAAAGATCAGAAAGCTAGACACTAAGCATTCTAAGATGCTGCCTATGGAAGGAAAGAGTGGTGAAATACATAGTGTTGTCTATCCTATAGATTATCTCTGTAAAAAGACACGAGATTGTCAACAGAGGTGAATTCCGGGAAGGACAGAGGAAGATTGGACTGGGGAAAGGGAGACTTTTATTGGGTACTTTATATATATATACTCTTTGTCCTGTTGTATCATTTTCTTAGGAGAACATTTCATCACCAATCTGGATGCAGTTTTCGGAAGCCAGCAATGACGATACAGTTGAATAAGGTATCTCGGGTTCTGCAGCATGGCAGAGGTGACTCGCCCAGCCCGGGTGATAAACAGCAGGTCCCAGAGGACATGGTGCTTCGGTGCAGCCTTCCCATTCGCACCGGGTTATGCGGCTGAGCGGGGAGGAAGGGTGCCTGGTCAGGAGGGACACACACGTACGGACTCAAAGGCAGAGGAGGAGGCTGCTTCTTTGAAAACTGACAACCTGGCCCAGCTCAAACTGTGGGAAGATGATGGACTTCCGGCTGTGAGGCCGCGCAGGGCTCTGGGGTAAGCACGCTGAGCAGGTGGCCAGTGGCCACCGCACGGTTTCCAGGGGGAGTGGCTGGCTCCCAGCTGGGCTTAGACCATCCTCACAATCACACGGAGCCTCCATGCACACACACGTCAGCACCCTGGTCAGGAACATCAGGGCCACTTTCATCTACCTTCCTTCCTTTGCTTTACTTTCTTTTTAACCTTCCGGTCCTCTTTCTACCTAGAACTTATGTTTGTGTACTGTGTTAAACAGTTTTGCTCTTCTTCCAAATGTTTAGCTACTCGTCGCGATGCCATTAATTGGATAAACTATCCTTCTGTCGCTGATCTGAATGTTGTCCCATCTTGGTCATGTATCACCTTCCTGTGGCTCTAAGAGACAGCTTTCAGACACTGCAGTGGGCTCTTCATTGCCACATGTGTCGACATAGCACAGCTTCGTATGACATGTCCATGACACCTGATCACGCCAGCATTTGCTGGCTACTTTCTTTTCCAAAACTGCCCTGACTAGTTTCACAGATTCATTCTCCCAGATTACTTTACAATCAATTTGCCAAGCCAAAAACAAAGGAGTTTTCCTGAAATTGCACTTAATATAGAAGCAAATTTGGGTGGCATTGAGCATTACACAAGTGCTACATTATAAATCTTTTAATTCATTAAATTTGAATTATTAAATAAGTCGATCGCTCACTTTTTTGTGGGGGGCTGCTGGGGACTGAACTCAGGGCCTTGTGCTTGCTAGGCAAGTTCTCTACCGCTTGAGCTAAATCCCCGACCCTACTGTTCACTTTTTAAGAGAAAATAATACTTTTAAAAACTGTGTTTAGAAAAGTGGGTAGAAGTAGCTTCGGTATTTGGAGTCCTCCCCAAATTGGTATTTAAAATGATCTTTTATTACAGAATTCTAGTGCAAAAAAAAAAAAAAAAATCCCAGTGCTCAGTTAAATAGTAAACCCAGAGTAGCAGTACTTCCATTACCACCAGGATACATTTCCTCGTAAAGCCTCCCAAACGTCAGCAAGATGTGTCCTGAGCCATCTTGCTTTTTGAGGTCACAGCTCTGCAGCGAAGCTGCACCTCCTTCTAGCCAGCTAGGTGGGAGGGGTGCTCTGTCTGCTGGCCTCTTCAAGAGCAGCGCTTCCACAGAGCCCAGACACCACAGCCTGGAGCCCTCACAGACTTCTAGCAGGGCTGGCTCCATATTCTAAAGGACCCGGCTTCCTTCGCGTGTTACGATAAAACCTCTCTGTACCTGGTGCTAAAACCACCTCGTCGCCACCAGCCCCCAGCAGATCATAAGGCACAGCGCCCAGTCTCCGTAGGACCTGAGCTGTATTACTGCATGGAAGGACATCTCCCAGGTGACTGTTAGGAAACGACACGAGTTCAGGGCTGAATTCCATGGCGACAGCTGGTAAATCCCAGGTGTATGCTGGGAAAGCCTCCAGCCCCGCTCCGGTGCTCCAGAGAGGGCTTTATTATTTTAAACACCACGTTCAGAGCGCGCTTAATTTGCTGGGATTCAAAACATTCCTCATGGGCAAAGCACAATGTAAACAGCGTTCCAGGAGAAAGTCATGTCAGCCTAATTTTTTAATTTGCAGGCAGGATGGTTAAAAAACAAAGTGCTTAAGCATTTTCTGACAGCGATACGGCCACAGAAGAACTCAGGAAGGCTGTGAAGGGAAATTATTCTTAGTTCAGCTGATGGTGAGGTGAGATCTGTGGACTTGCCTCGGGGAGGGGGAGATGGGAGGTCCGTGTGAGGGGCAGACAGGGCGCAGACTCGAGGTCCAGATGAGTCTTCCAGGAAACTTAGCACTAACTCTGGAAATCCCATCTGTCTCCTGAGCACCAGGCCGAGGCATCGGCGCCTCCCGGGCCCAAATGAGAAGTCACACCCCGCTCATGGGACTGTCGCCTGCACCGCTCGGGCGCCACCAAGCCTCCGGGAGAGCAGGAGCCCTACGGCCTACGGAGCAACCTCTGACCTCAGCTGTCCATCTGAGAATTAACTTGTTGTCCCAGATGGCAAGACAGAGCCCTCCCCAGAACTGTCCAAGCAATGCTGATGGGACTCACTACGTGGCCCAGACTGGCTTCAAACTCACAGGAGTCCTCCTGCCTCAGCCTCCGGGGTGCTGAGATTATAGGCACGTGCTACCACAATCTTTAAACTAATTGAATTGGTGTGTTGTTTACTACGTGAACGCAGACATGGATAAGTGCAGGGTGTGTGCGTGTGTCTGTGTGTCTGTGTGTGTGTGGAGGGGTGTAGATGGGTGTTTGAGTCTGTGGCAGGCTGAGGAAAGCTTTGGGCAGGGATGATACGGAGACCAGAGTTGTACTTAACAGCTGGACTCTATGCTATTCTGTTCTGTTTGATTCCCCTTGCCAGACAAACAACTCCACTTCTTTCTCTTTCTCCTCCAGGAATGAGGCTTCACACCCCAAAGAGCAGCATGCCTGGATGGGACTTTGTGGCCAGGGTGAGTGGCGGACGCACAGGACCAGAGTCTGGTGGTGTCCTATTTGGCATGGTGGTGAGTGGGCAGAGCAGAAGCGTGGACGGAAGATGCCTCAGAGCCGAGTGGCGTAGGGCTGGTGCCAGCAGCAGCGCACGGCCCCTAGCACAGCCCGAGGGGGTCAGAGCCAGGGAAGAGGATGGCTTCCTTCCTGCGTGGTTGGGAAAGACAGGGAACAGCATTTGCTGGCAGCCAGCAGAGGCTGAGGGCGAGGGAGGCCGCGGCGGCATGTGCCGTGTGCAGAGCCTCTAGGCGAGGGGCTGAATCGGCAGCAGCCAGCAGGGTGGCACAGTGAGCTTCGAGAGGTTCCAGGTCTATGGAGATGATTTTCCACCATTACCCAGATCTCAGGGATGTTGTGAGACTCAAATGCAGACATTTTCCTGCGCTGGACACTGAAGGCGGGAAAACACGGCACTCTGTTAATCAGCAGAAGGTGGGACATGGCTAGGTTACATCTGAGACAAAAGAATGTAAAAATCCCAGTAACGGCAAAGTTCTCTCGAGTCTGCAGTATTAGATGAGGTTTTATATTAGACATTTTAATGAAAACAGTTCCCGTCATCCGTTTATGGATAAATAAAATATTTCATTGTGTATGGAAATAATCTTATTTATAATTAATTAAATCACCAAGCCTCTGCTGGGAACCTGAGAGTTGTTTTTGTTATTTTCAAATTTGTACCCATTATTTTTTTAGAATCCCATCACTTCCCTCCTGCCAAGGCAGGACCGTTCTCAGCTGTCTGCTCTGTCTGCAGCCACCGCCTCTCCTCACTCACGTCTGTCCTTCCCATAGGGACTCAGAAGCCGGGTGGCGTGCTAGTCATTCTGCTCAAGGTGCAGTGTGAGTTCCCTCTGTATGAAAAGCTGTGAAATAGAAGTCAAAAGTTCAACTCCTGGAGAGAGAAGGAAAATTGTATATTCTAGTATGGGATAATTATTTACCTAGAAGCTCAAGGGAATTAGCCAAAACATCACTGGAATTAATAGGAAAATTGGGACGTGGCTCAATATTACCTAAATATGCAGAGGACTATCACACACCTGTAATAACCAGTCAGAGCATGGACAAAGCTGCCAAGCTTTGCAGTATCGTAGAGGTCCTGAGCAGTGTTCCTTTGGGTGCCAGAGAGTTCTAATTGTGTCTGAGAGTACCCAAAACTATTCCGTGAAAGCACGTCCTCAGTTTGGTCTCTCCTCTCGGCACAGAGGCCCCGACCCAGCCCCAAAGTCAAGCTGGGACGCATACATCTTGGAAGTCTGGTTTCCTCCCTCAGACAACAGAACAGGCATGTGGAGATGCTGCCAGCCTCCTTCACGAAAGTGCCTTTCCCTCCCCCACGCACAGAACAGGCTCGTCTTCACGGGACACGCGGAGCCAGCGCCACGCACACCTGGCGGGTCCCCTCAGAGTGGACCTCCCTGGGAAAGGTCAGCCTTTGCTTAAGAAGTGCCCGAGTCTCCCCCTCCTGCCAGACAACAGTGCGTGTGATGCTAATAAAAGTTGAGCACCGGCAGGACTGCAGACCTGCCTGATGCTGACGAAGGGCTCGCTCAGGGCTCGCTCGGTCCTTGCTGCCCGCAGGTTCACGGCGCTAACCTTGCTGAAGGAGGACAGGAGGGATGAACTGACGAAGAAGACCTGACAGAGAAAGCAGTAAAGAAAGTCATGAGCGGCTCCTGCAGCTGGGTAGAAGCAGGCGCGGGAGGCTGACTGGACAGGCCGAGAGAACAGGCGTGTGATGTAAAGAGTCATCGTCCCTCTGTGTCGGCAGGGGCTGCATCCAAGACCCCACCCCGCTTCCTAAGGAGCACCGACATCCCTCGTGTAAAATGGCACAGCATTTGCATGTAACCCGTACGCAACCACACTCTGAATTATCTCTAGCTGACTAGCAAAAAAATCCATACATGTTTAGTACAGATACAATTTTGTTTTCAAATAGTTTTGGTCCTTGGTGAACCCACAGATCTAGCGGGCTGACTGTAGAGGTCTCCACCACCGTGGAGAATGTGCTGTCAAGGTGCTAATTTGAATGAAGCTTCTGTCCTCTCTGCTGTTCTCCAAAAGAAAGCACAGGTAGGAATGGTGACCATCAAGGAGAGAAAGGAAGAAGCCGTTAGCTACCAGCCACATTCTTCAAGTCCTAGAATTCATGACTCCAGCTATTGCAGTGAACCCGGAAGGGCAACCATGCTCAGAAAGGTTATCATAGATAAGTGAGCTCCCGACCCCCAAGGGGGAGATGGTGGGGCTTGGGGCTTCCGCCTACAGTTTGTGCTGGTCGCCTCAAAGCGCCTGTCCCCACGGAGGCCCACTCGAGCATGGCTGCTGATGGACATTACGATGCCCAGGTTTCAAGTTGGCCGTATGTGCTAGGACCTTTGAAAGATGAATCCCTTGGGCCAAATAGGAATTTTTACTTGAGTAACTCATTACAGCATCAATATATAAATGTTTTTAAAAGGAAACAAACCAAATGTCAGACATTTGATGAGATTTTTTTAAAAAATCAGTCTTTATACTGTAGCCAAAACAAATGCAAAACTGAAGACCTTGTGCTCAAATAATATTTAACAATCTGGAGCAATTCTCCAAATATAAGTGAATATTTGATTATCAAATGGCATACTAACTATGATTTCCATATTACGACACACAATACTAAAAAAATATAAACCTTGGAAGGCAATACCCTGAAATATTAACATTTGTTATCTTTGATAGGCATGGTCTGGGGTGGTTTGCTTTTCTTGTCATTCTTTTTCTGTTTTTTTCCAAGTGTTTAAAAATAAACACATGATATTGTCATAGTCAGAAAAAAGCCAAAAAATATTCAAAAGAGGCTCTATTTTATACGGCATAGTAGTGCTGCATGGAGCGTGGATTTGAATCACACAGTAGTGCTCGTGCAAACAAACAGAGGTCTGATTTTCCCGAGAGTTCCAGAAAAATAACATTTTTCTGTGAGGTTTATCTATGTTTTTGAACAAGAAAACACAGACACAAATAACAAATACACACTTCTTTTTCGTGTTGTGCAGCCCTAGAATATTTGCAAATTTGGCTCCGGGTTGAGAACTCCAATTGCTGCCTCCAAATCTGGGAGCTTCTTGCGTTGCACAGACGCAAGCTGCCGCTCCCCAGGGAAGGTCGCGCCTGGGCTTCCTGCCTGGGCACAGGGAAACTGCGCTTGTGAGCAGATGTCTCCCGCTCTAGCCAGAAAATGCGACCGGCTTGGAAAAACAGCAAGATGTTTCCAACAGCTCATCTGGTGTTGCATAAAATAAAATCCAGCTTTCTTCCTTGCTTCGGGATGACTTGGGGGCTGGGAGAAGTTACTCTTCGCTCCCAAACTTGAAAGATGTCTGAGTTTCCAGAGCTGTATTTTCATGGACAGGATGGAGAGTTCTGTAAGCAAATGAGAAATCCAACTGCAAGAGGCCAGATTTCTGTAGGATTTTGGCCCCCTGTAGACTCTTCCAGCTGGACGTTCTTCCAGATGTTCGCAAGACCAATTTAATCAGATTCTCCTAGGATGGGAGCTTCGGTATCTAGATTTCAACAAGGTTTACAAAGGACTCTGATGTGTAGCAAAGTTTTAGAATGACTGCTACAGTGATACAACAAAGGTGACTGTGTCTAGGAAAACCATGGCCCTTAAAGTACACGTGGTGTTTGCAATTTAAGGCAGCCTTAAAAATTATTTTTTCCCAAGATGGTCTCCTTGGCTAGAAAGGGTCACACGCTGTTATCTTGGCTCATTCACAGATGCCTCTTGCGGCCTGAATAGAAACAATGAGGCAACCCAAAGGGGCACTCGGCCTCAGCCACGGTCACCATAAATCAGCCAGGCAAGCTGGCCCATGCGAGGTAGAGCCAGCCTGGTGACCAGGCACTTGTTGCCTGTGAACTGCACGTGTTGACTCTGTTTGTATCTGGATAGTCCGGTCACCACAAATACCAGGGTCAACAGCCACTTGGCAGCCTCTTCACACTGAGAAAATGGGAATTAAATAAAACTAGCATTTACATGGCTTGGGAACCTCTGGCAAAGCTCCCTTTCCAGGTGTGAGTGGAAGTTAGGGTTCGTACTTGGGGCTGAGGACCATGGCCAGGGGAATTACTAATAGCACCTTCTTTACTGGCAGAGTGGTCCTGGTTAGCAGGTCAATCACAAGGTCATCCGACTTCAAGATCAACACTGTTGGCTTTGCAAGTCGAAGGAGGGAGGAGCAATGGGAACTGCTCTGCACTCCCCTAGACTGCCATGCGGCCGTCCTAGTGCTTCGGACATGGCCGCAGCATCCTCATTTAGCAGACAGCAGAATTAACTGCTGAAGAAATTTCCCTCCTTCCGTTCTCCTGCCCCCTTCCATTGAATATCAACATTTTTAACTCTTTCCGCTTTGTTCATATCTGTCCTAGTTGCCTGAGCAGTACAGGACAGTAACTGTATGTCAATTTTCACTTTGTAGCATGCTCTCTTTATTTCCAAATTACCCCAGTAACCCAAATAAGAAAGGAGAAAATGTACAAAGAATTACTGTGGCCATCTGGAATGCATAATGTGGCAAGATCTGCAATACATTACATGGTCTGGAAACTGGCTGGTTGAATTCCAGAGAGCTCAGATAGACTTCAAAGTCTGGCTGTACATCAGTGAAATTGCTGATCTGCTCCAATATTTAAAGTGGGTGTAGATGAATGAATTTATTACAGTTTTTATCTTCTGGGCTCAGATAGAGAAAAGGGATCATAGGCAGGTTTGCCTTTAATTTCATGCTGAAATTTTTTCTTAGATTTTTATTTTTCTCCTCCTTAATGCAGTGCTATTTCTTGATTTTTCTTTTTGGAGTGATGCTTTCCTCATCTCTACTCTAGTCCAGAGAACTGGCCGATGTGTATGAATAATGTAACTACATAGAGACTGAGACTGGTCCTCTAATCGTGAGATGTTTTGTACAGAGGTTGTCAATTCCAAAATATATTAACTTCACAGTTATTCTCCCCAGTAAGTCAGCAGTTGAGATCTCTACTCAACATCGTTGAATTTATTTCTAAAACTGAATCCTGGTGATATTGGCTGGGATTCCTGATTAAAAATATGTGTCAAAGCTGAACTCAGTATTTGGAAAGTCTTGATCTGTCAGGAGCTCCCTTCGGGTAGAGGTGAAAGAGCAGTTTTTCAGGGTCAACATCCTCAACATCTCTCTGAGGAGCAAGCATCTTCACCTCTCTGCCAACTTGGTTGTGTTCATCTTCATACAAATTTACAGTATCTTGACCCTTAAAAAATTTTCAACAAATACAATTGTAAGCCAACTCCACAGGAAATTCCTCCACCTATAAGGGCTGTGAGGCTCTCCTCTGAGCTATATATATATAACATTTTTTTCAGGTTTTGTTTGTGTCTTGGAAGAAAATAATTATTTTTCACATGCACCTAAGGAGAAGCAGCAAGCCAATAAGGTAAGGCTAGTAGTGTCACAATAACCTACAACCAGGGTACTTTGCGTCTTTACTATGGCAAATATGCACTTGAAATTTCTTGTATTTATATAAAATTAGATTAATAAAACAAGGCTGAAGCTCCTATTAAAGCATTCAATGTGGGAAATAGTATGGAGGTTCCTAATGAAAACAAATATAGAGCTGCCTTATGACCCAACAATCCCTCTTCTGGGTATGCACCAAAAGAAAATGAAATTTCTACCTAGTAAAGATATTTGCACTCCCATGCTCACTGCAGCTTTGCTCACTGTTAGTCAGTTTTCTCTCACTATGAAAAAATACCCTGGAATAATCAGCTCACAAAGACTGAAGGTTTATTCTGGCTCACAATTTCAGATGTTTCTTTCCCTAGTCACTTGACTCCATTGTTTTTAGTCCTGTGGAAAGGCAGTACATCCTGGTGGGGAGCAGATGGTAGAGCAAAGATATGAACTTCATTTTGGCTGAGAAGGAGAGAAGAGAAGAGGAGAGAAGAGAAGAGGAGAGGAGAGGAGAGGAGAGGAGAGGAGAGGAGAGAAGAGAAGAGAAGAGAAGAGAAGAGAAGAGAAGAGAAGAGAAGAGAAGAGAAGAGAAGAGGAAAGAAGAAGAGAAGAGAAGGGAAGAGAAAAGAAGAGAAGAGAAATGAAGAGAGGAGAGGAGAAACGAAGAGAAGAGGAGAGAAGAGAGAGAAACAGAGAGAGAAAGAGAGAACGAGAATGCCCCAGGGTCCTGACATCCTTCAAGGGCACACATCCAATGACCTAATTTCCTTCCACTAGTCCCCATACCTAATAGTTCCATCACCTCCCAACAGCACAATGTCCTGTCAACCATGCTTTAGATGAATGGCCTTTGGGACATATCTAAGATCCACATCATAATATTCCCAATAGCCAAGATCTGTACACAATGGAAGTTGAGTCAAGGATTAGATGCCTTGGGAAGTGTGGTATATACTATATTGTGTAATCATGACTGTCAACTTTTTTGGATTGAGAATCACCTAGGAGACTAGGAAAGCACACTTCTGGGTGTGTCTGGGTCCTTCCTCTCTGGCTGTTTCCCTCTCACTCTGCTTCCTGGAGGCCATGGGGTGAGCAGCTTTCCTCAGCCAGGCCCTTCTGCCACAATGTTTCTGCCTTGGAACCAGCTGACCATGGACTGAAACCTTTGAAACCATGAGTCAAAATGAACCTTTTCTTTCTTAAATGGTGTTTGTGAGCAACAAAAAAGCTGACTGACACATACATGATGAGGCTTAAAGCAGAAAGAAATCTTGTCATTTACCACAATAGGGATAAACGTGATTGCTAAGTGCAATAAGCCAGACATAGAAAAAAACTGCATGATCTCATTCATGTATGGAATCTTAAAGAAAAAAAGTTTAATACATAAAAAAGAAGCTAAAACAGTGTTTTAGATCAAAGGATGCAAAGCTGCAGTGATATAGGATGAATAAATCTAGAAATCTGATATAACAAGGACTATAGTTAATAATATTACATCGTCTTTCAGACTTTCAGATAAAAGAGCACATTTTAGGTGCTTTTGCCAAAAAAGAGATACCTATGTGTGATGATGCATATGTATGCTGGTCTGCTTGCCTATAGCAACCATTGCACTAAGTGTGTTTCACAACATTGTCTTACTCACCTTAGACAGAGACATTGAAAATAAAAATTAAAACCTGGGCAGAAAGAAAACAAAATTAAAAATGAAATAAAATATTCAATTCTAACCCAGGATTAGATGTCCAAACGGTAAAATTTGACTTCCAGGTGTCCCCTTTTCGGGCCCATTTTTCCTTTCCAAGGATTCCTTTTCTGCCTCCTTCCCACAGTACCAAAATAACACAATATTAGTTTCTGTAACACACTGCCTGTCTCAGGAATCTTGTCCATTTCAAAGGGAGTTAAGACATGGACTCTGCTGAGCTCACACGGATGGATTTCTTGTGGCAGGACTTGAAGAGACAAGATCTCAGGGCACAGAGAACTCGCACACCTCAAGTTCTCTCCTGCCGGTGCTTTCCAATGCTCTAAGGGCAGTGTTAACTCGGGTGGTTTCTAGACATTCTGGAGTGGGTTTTCCAGGCAGGCTTCCCTGTGTGGGTACCTGTTTCTGTGTCCATGTTTTCTTTTCTTAAATGAATACAGTTCATACATTCATTGTGGATTGGGGCTCACTCTGACCACCTCATCTGAACTTGATTCTATCTGATGATAAAATTCAGATCTTGAATGTGTGCCCATAGCCCATGAGCGACAGGTGCTGTTGGGAAGGGCGAACCCTTAAAAGGCAGGGCCCCATGTGCGGTCCTTGAGTCACTGAGACGCACACATGCAAAGGGAACTAAGGGGCTCCAGCCCCTGCCCTGGCCCTGGCCCTAAAATGTGTGGCTGATCCCGACTGTGCACTCTACCCATGACGTGCTGCCTTGCCGCTGGCCCAAAGACAACACAGCAAAATGATCACTGTAATAAAACGCCTGACACAATCGCCCAGTTAACCGCTGAGTGACTGAGTGGTTACATCAGTATCAGGTGTTTCAGTACAGCGACGGGAAGATGACCAGCATTTCTAAAGGAGGTCGCATTCCTAGGTACGGGGGTTAGGACTTTGGCGTAATTTTTTAGAAGGGACAGAATTCAGCTGACACTATGCTCCCAGACAGGTACTGTTCAGAAAGAACCAAGACCAGGATCATCTGCTAGGGAGTGTTCCTTAGCTCCTCATTGCTGGACAGATGCAATTCAACCTTGAAAAGCCAAGAGCAAACATGGGGATAATTGCAGAGACTCTAACTAGCTCTAGAGTAGTGAGAAGATAGATCATTCCAGGCCCACCTCAGTCTTCATGTGAGCACAGCAGGGACCACAAAACACACTTGTCCTGCTCTTGCCGCAGAGTCAGGTAAGTGTGAGTCCTTGCAAACTGTGACTCGCCTCTGGGGCGCTCAGAGACCAAATTGGAGCAGTTGACTATTTTGGATCATTTCAGCCCAACCTCATTTTAATTAAAAATCAGAGTTAAAATCCCACCGTGTAGACATCACTGTTGTACACCATCTCTATAAATTCCAAGAAACATTCCTAAAAGTCAAGAATTGTGTTGAACTCAGATTTTTAGTTCCAGTGTCTGACAGGTACTTGAGGAAAGCTGGATGAATAATACTGTAGCTTCTGGCTATTAAGTGACTTGTCAAAGAGGCACAGCTGGGGATTTAAAATCAGATCTTTGCACCCAGCCTGGCCACCATCCAAGAGGGTCTCTGGCCTCGTGGGCAGGACAGTCACCTTGGCACTGCTCAGACCCACATCCAGAGCGCTGAAGAAGATCTAGGAGGGGCCGACCCCTCCCCTGCCGTTGGTCTAGGGCCACAGTGCGAGGACTCCGGGCACTGGCTGCCGGCAGACTCAGTCAGGGTGCTATCAGAATTTGTTAACCCCGAGTGACACTCGGTCACTGGTATTTCTAGAAGCTCATAGGGTGACTTTCAGGGCAGCCAGAGACACAGACTTTTGTGATCTCCTCAAGTGCTCGGTACCTAGATTCTGGCGATCATGGCCCCCTAGCTCCACCTGGACAGAAGAAAGAGAAGTGTTTCATACCTGCACACAACCAACTCACACCAAATGCAGTCATCTGGCTCCTCCTCGTTCCACACCTCTCCAGTCACTATCAGACTGAACACACCGCTGAAGGATGGGAAAGAGACCTCGAAGAAAATGCACGAGGACTCTGTGGGTAGGTGAGATGGAATCCTTCTCTCCCCCAACCCCACAGTCAAATATGGGATGCCACAGGTTGTATTGATCTCACACCTAACCCGGGTTTTCTTTCGTCTCGGTACATAGTGTGTCCTTACTCTGTAATTGGCAAAATCCTTCCCATCATCTTGACCTCTATTCTACAGTGGAGGGTCCTAGATTTATTGTGGGAATAGGTCCCGATAGACCCACCATAAATTGAAAATACAGTATTGTAAGTTGACAATGCATTCACTGTACCTAACCTACCAAACATGAGAGTTAAGCAACACAGCACGCTGTAGCATTCTTGTTGCCAGACCTCACAACTGAAGGCAGACTTGAGACTCGCTGCTGCCACTGCCCAGCACCACAAGATAGCATTGTACTGCAAGCCACCAGCCCAGGAACACATCGCACTGGAAATAAGGTGCTATTTCTACAACTGCATAGAGCACTTGCACCACTGTAAAGACCAAAAAAATGTTAAGTCAAACCATCATAAACTGGCGGCCATCTGTACTGTATGCCCCAGGCCTTACTTAGCAGAGCAGATGCCTAATATAACAAACATTGTTCACGAAATCTTGAAGTATGTGCCCTGTTTCCACCCTAGAAACCCTCACTAATTTACCAACACTTAGGCCTGAAACTCCCCTGAAAGAGAATCCATCCATCCCGGCTCGATGGATGGCAACTGGGGGCACGTAGAATAAAGCCCACAGTCACACAGTCCCTACCCAGGCTTCTGCCATTGTCTTTCTTTGCACTGCCTTGTTTCTGTGATGTGCAAGTGACACAGATTATGTGTCTTTCCCACCCCTCACATATTTGCACATTTCCTTTCTAAGATGTTGTTCAAGTTATTTTCTTGGCCTACAACAGCTTTAACCTCTGGATACATGTTTAAATCCTGTGTATTTAAGCCCAACGTGCCCATTAAATTATAGTCAGGGTGCCCTTTCCACCCTTCCAATTAGAATTAATTTATCTTACTAACAACTAACAGCATGTGAGTCTAACATATCGTTTTGCTAAGTTAGTTTATACATATCTACTCCACCCTTCCTTTATCATTCTGCAAAATCCTAAGAAATAGGAGCCTTAACTTACCTATTTTAGCATTCCCACATAATCCCTAACTCAAAGCCTGCACATAAAAAATACTCTAGTCCAATGCTGAATTACATGTGTGTTCCTAATGTGAGCTACGCCAAGGGACTGACGTTTTAGTAGTCATTTACCCTTCAGTATAGTTCTCAACCCTTTCGTATAACTGTGTTGTAAATGTTCCAAGGCCCAGGAGAATGATGACAGGGAGAGGAAGGTAGAATTTGACGGTAATGTGTTCTATTCAACCTTCTCCACCACGCTTGAGAAACAAGAACTTGGCTGAGGTGTGGGCGTCATTCTGGTGCCTGCGAGCTTGCGAGTAAGGTGGGTCGAAGCTAAAGGCTCGTGTGAGGATGACTGCTTTCGGGTAACCGCATCTTTGTGTTCCACGTTAGCCTGTTTTCTCTAGCAAGTTCTGACCCAAAGGACTTTCATCAAGCAAGCAACTTTGCTTATTTGAGACGCTGCCCATTTCACTCTCATATGGTTCTTGATTTGTGCACATTTTCTTCCTTGCTAGTAGAAAGGGAGACTTCCTGTGGATGTGCATTCAATCTCTAGGATGAGTTTCACATGATATCGTGCCCCATAGGAACTTAAAGGCTCAAGTAAAGATTCCTCCGATGGTACTAATTATCTGCTGGTATAAAATTCACATGTGGTTGCTTTCAAAGCCACCAGTTTCTGCAACCAAGGGAGGCGTCCGCCGTCAACTAAGGCAGCTTTGAGAGAAGTGCTATAAAAAGGACCAATGACAATTTCAAAGGCTTAGATCCTGCATTTTATCTCATTCCAGTGAGATAAAATGAGTGGATTCCTTTCTAATCTTAGCACATTCAAGCGTGCACATGCAAGAGGGAGAATTACAGCCATCATCTGGTCCCATGACAGCATGTCATCAGGGACTCTCCCAGGCACCTAGAACTGATGGTTTGGGTGGAAAAGGCGAACACTCAGAACCAGTAACATCTTTAGGGCCCCAGGGCCTCAGAGGTCTCATATGCGAGAAAAGACGAGACTATAGTGACTCCATGGAGCTGTGAAGGCCTTTGGGAGACAACCAGGGAATTGAGAGACAGAGGAAAGAGAGGAAGAAGGGAGAAGAAGAGGAAGTAACAAGGATTAAGATGTTGTATGAATGTATACCACCTCTCCATGGTGCACGTAATCACTGTGTATCGCAAACATGCACTAATGGAAAAAACAATAACCATGTGAGTAGTGTACCTAGCCCAGGACCAAGCTCGCAGAAGAATGTGTTCGTACCCTCCTCCTCTGTGCCCCCTTCATCAGCAGCCATAGCTGTCAGTACGGACTACAATTTCATCTAAACATCCCTCCTGGGATTTTGACAACTGATAGAATTTTTCCTGTCACCCCATTCCAATCATCTTGATTTATTTAAGTGCACGAACACAAGCAAAATGGCTTAGATTTTGGATTTTTTCCTATTTCTGAAGCAAATTTTCTAATGCCACAGTCTCTTTGGTTGATGTCTTAGTTCATTTTATACCACTGTGACAGAATATCTGAGGTGAGTGACTTGTGAAAGATAAAAATATGTTATCTGACAGGTCTGGAGGTTGGAAGTTAAGGCCAAGGTGCTGACAGGCTTGATGTCTGTGGAGGTCTGTCTCCTCTTCCAAGATGGCGCCCTGCGTGTCACACCCTGGAGAGTGGGAAGGCTGGGCATGCCCAGTCTCAACAGGCAGAGAGTCAAGCCCGAGAGCACAGGTCCAGAAGCCTTGATGAGAGATCGAAGCCTTAGGCCACGCATGATGGTGCAGCCCTCATGGCCTAATCACCTCTGGAAAAAAAATCCCACCTTTCAGAGCTACTCCAATGACAATTAAACTTCTCAATGAGTTTGGGAGGTGATGAACATCATAACTATAGCAGCTAGTCTGTAAAAACAGAGAAAGTTTTCTGTACTACTCATGCCTTTGTAGTGAGATTAATTGCCTATAAAGAATAGGAAGACACTTTTCAATTCCAGATATTCTGGACCAACACACAATTTCTCAGCGTCACTGTCTTAGTTGCATTCTTTCTACCTCCTATCTTGATACTCAAAGCCTCCTCCTGAGACCGTCAGCCCTGGTGCTGTCTCCCTACCACTCCAGATGCCCTCCTCCTCAAGACCCGCCCCTGTTGCCGTTAATTCTCTCACTCACTGTTCAGGCTTCTGGCCACATCCAAGAGATGCTTCCCCACAGGATACTGGGGACATTTCCAATGTGAAAAACTGCCAAGGATGAATAGCTACCGGTTATTCTACCCTTAGTCTACCATTTTGGAGAGATCGTCCACAGCGATGGCGGTGTTCCATGTCTGCATTGTCCAGTGTGGCAGGAACTTGCCTCCTGTGATTTGTAAGACTGCAGAAGGACATTTTTCCTTTCATTTTAATTGATGTAGATTTGACTAGGCTACTTGCTACCATATCTGACCATATGGATATCGACCTTGCACGTACACGTCATTCACCTCGAGACCTTGTCAAAATGCAGACGCTGATTCAGTGGTCTGGGGCGGAGCCTACCCCAGAGACTCTGCATCTCTAGCATGGTCCGGGAGATGCCGAAGCATCTGAACTAGAGACCATAGTTTGAGTAGCAAAAATTAATCCTAGCAGATACAAGGAAATTTTGGGAGAGAAGACGCGGTAGGGGAATGAGAGCAACCTATAAAACAATAGAAAAGGATATAGGCAAGTAATTTACAAAAGAGGAAGTCCATTGCTCCAACTCATTAGTGAAGTGCATTCCTCAAGAGAAGTATAATGATCAGAAGGCTGGAGATCACCAAATGTCAGTGGAGAAGTGGGACAATAGGAGCATAATGTCAGTCTGATGAGTACATAGGCTGGTGCAGTCATCCTGGAAAGCAACCTGTCACTACCGATTTAAATTAAGTAACAGCCGTCCCAGGTCCTGGGAAGGATCATGTGAGGAAGTCATGACGGGGAAGCAGAGACAAGTCGGGCATCCAGCACTGGAGGACGGGATGGGCACACACGCGGATGTACAGCACTGGGAAGCACCGTGTCTGATGCGTGTGCGGTGATGTGGGTGGATCTTCACCGTGACAGTTTCCAGGGAAAAGACGACAGTAAATAAGGCATGTAGTACAGCACCATTTTAATTTAAAAAATTAAAATACCTGCCACAAAATAACAAGTATATAACTTTGTAAAAGTAGATATTTTTTGTTGGGTTTTTGGGGATATCTTTTTGTTTTGCTTTTGGGAGTTTTTTTGGTGCTGGAGATTGAACTCAGGACCTTGTGCTTGTGAGGCAATCACTCTAACCACTGAGTTAAATCCCCAGCCCCCAAAATACACATTGTAAAAATATATACTTTTATGCATTTGTAAAGGTATATATCTGTAAAAGTACATATACGTTTTTGAAAACTACAACTTATGCTGTTTACATGGATTATACATGGTAGGAATGAGAAGGCAGAGTAGGAGGATGAAGTGATGGTACAAGGGAGGAATTGAAGGAAGCTACGGCCTCCTACAGACTGTAAGTTGTGATGGGTGGTAAAGGAGAAGTCTAGAATTCATGCCTCTGACAGGTGGCCCCAGGTGCTTTCCCTGCCTAATCGTCTGCTGTACCTTCCAAGTCACCCTCCCTCTGTGGCTGACCACTGAAGCGGTCCAGTTTCTGCTCTGCAGATACCCCGGGGCCTTCCCTCACTGCCTCCTTCCTGGCGTGGAATCTCCCAGTCCCCCAAGCCCAGCTGCATGCACCCGAAGCCTAGGAATCCTCCTTTGGAAGATCTCTGGTCATCAAAACAAAAATGACTACCTTTTTCTCCCACAGCCATCCTGCCTCCCTGTATTCCAAACCTCCCCTTGGCACTGATGCCATGTGGACGTGTATCCTGGCCGCCATTTTTTGAAGACATACAAGACAGAGTGTCAGTGAGAAGATTGGTCCCCACTGGGGTGCCAGCCTCTTGAACACAGGGTCACCCCTCCTCTCGGACAGTTCCTCAGTTGCCTCCATTTCTGTTATAGTTTATATGTAGCTGCCCACCCCCCCAACCTCAAGTGCTCAGAGGCAAGACAACACTTCCAACATAAAAAACTGGCAAGAATAAATAACTACTGCTTATGCTCCCAATGGTCTACCATTCCCAAAGGGGATAGGATCCTGACTTGCCATCGCTATTGATGGCAGGAGACAGGGTGGTTGGAAGAGCCACTGCTGTTTTAGTTATTTTTCTCTCGTTGCTGGGACAGAATACCCGACACCCAAAGATAGGGGAAGAAAGGTTTATTTGGCTCACAGTTTGTAGAGGTTTCAGTCCACAGTCAGCTGGGTCCGAGGCAGGGTGGCACAGCAGGCAGGCAGAAAGCAGCAAAGTAGGCAAGGAATGCAAGCAAGCTGCTAACCAGCTTCTTCCTGTATCTTATATTTTATCCAGGCTACCTGTCTTTAGGGTGGGCAGTACTCCCGCCCTTAATCCTAATACCCTTAATCTTAGTGTCACATCCTTGATCCCAGCAGAACCATGCCAAACTGATCAGTGGATTAATTTAGTAACCACACACCCTGGATCCAGCTATCTCTTACCACATGAGGCTTTGGGGGGACATCTAGACACAAACCATAACACCTGCTTCCTGGCTGCCATGAGGTGAGTGGCTTTCTTCCCCCAGGCCTTTCCTGCATGCCTCTTCTTCCCTGCTGCATGAGCCAAAGTAAAGTTCTCCTCGTTTACGTTGCAGGTGTTGTGTATTTTGTCCCAGCAATGATGAAAATGACTGAGACAATCACCAAAATTTTCAAAGGCCTACATACGACGGACTAGTGGCTCAGGCTCGCCCTCAGAACCGTTCCTCTGTAAAAAGAAAGCTCAGCGTTTGCTTCTCGACTGAAGGGTAATGGACTTGAGAGGGGAATTCAGGGTTGAAGGAGTCAGGAGCTTTTGAAGAACAGAGTGTGCAGACCCGTGTTAGCAGTGACACTTAGAAATATTTCATATGTATTAGACCAAAGCAATAAAGATAATGCTCTCAGTAAAACATGATGTCAATAGTGCTTTATCCTAAAATAAGAATAATGGACACTCTTTGGTCCACTGCAATTTACCATCGCTTATGGTCCAGAATCTCTTCAAGATACCTCTCTTCAATGTAACTCTCATAAAACTGCCATTCCTTATTTATGAATAGTAAGGATGCTAATAATGACTATTTAGTGATTATCTATTTTGTTTCCCAATGTAGGCTCATTTTCCTCCCTGCAGCAACTCTGCAGCTGTAGAATCCCCGTGAAGTGACTCCCTGAAGGTGAGCGGCTGGCCAGCAGCAGGGCTGTTTCAGACCAGCTCCCCTGACAACCTAATCAAGCCTTCTGCTCCTTCTGCTTCTGCCAAAGAGTCTCCCAATATGCCAATTCTCTGGGCAGATGACTGTTAGACAGCGTGGCGCTGAACACGCATGTCTTAAAAATAAGGGCCTTATGAGTTACATAAATAGATGATTCTCAAATGTGCACACACTTTCACAACCATCAGTTGTTATAGCTTAATTGGCTCAGGGTGGAATCTGGCATCATATAGTTTGTAAAAGCTTCCTGGAGATTCCTGTGTGCAGGCAGGTCTGGGGACAGACACAGACTCAGAGTCCACCCTTGTGCAAATCTGTACACACCAGAATTTCTCAGCTAAGAAGGGAATTGCATGACAAAGTTACCTTCAGCCATTTCATCTAAATTAAACTTCCATAGTGACAACTTTTCTATCTTTTTTTCCAATATTTTTACTAAGTTTCTCTCATCCCTGTCAGTCTCTTGTTGCTTTTCTGTAATATCCCGCAAAGCCTTACATGGCCCAGGGTGGGGGTTGGTGGAAGGTGACTGGATGATGGGAGAACTGGATCTGGCGTGGTGTTGGCAGGTGGGCCTGGTTGGAAGGGACAGCTTACTAGAGGCACGGTAACCTGTCTCTTCCCTTCCTTCCCTGCTTCCTTCCACCCCGCCACCAGCCACACAAGGCCTGAGACTTCTAAAATCTGAGCCAGAACAAACCTTTCCTCCTTTAAATTGCAGGTGCCAGCCAAAGGGCAACATAGCAAGACCCCATCTCAGAAAAAAAATGTCTGTAATTTCAGTCCTAAAGCTGGTTACACCTAACTGCAAGGGAGGTCCCAAAACGTAGTGTGTAGAAGTAGGAAGTCAGTTTAGTATTCGTGGAGCCGTCACTGCTGCAAGGGCCTCTTGGGTCTTCTAATGCCACCCACAGGAACCTCACACTGCTGCTTAACTCGATTTCACTTGGGATCTTTTAGCTATTTCCCTGTGACTTGTACTCACTGAGTTGCAAACTCTGCCTGGACATGTTGCATATGTTACCTTGTTAAATTATTAACATGATCTTTGAGTGATGTACTGTTATTACTCTCATTTCACATAGAAGCACATGGAAACTAATGGAATTTAAATGACCTGACTACACTAAGCTACCAGCTAGGGAGCTGAGATTGCACTCACTTTCATTGGTTTTGGGGTGTGTGTGTGTGTGTGTGTGTGTACGCGTGCGTGCACGTGCATGCACATGCGTGCACACATTGGAGGCTACTGGGATTGAACCTAGGGCTTCACACTGAGCTGTTGCTACAGTCCTTTTCATTTTTACTTGTGAGGGAAAGTCTTGTTGAGTTATCCAGGCTGACCTGGAATTTGAGATCCTCCTGCCTCAGCCTTCCCAGTGGCTAGGATTATAAGGACATACCATCACATCCAGCTTGATTTTGATTTTTAAGAATATTATATTGAAGAGTTACTAATGATATAAACTCAAATCATCTGATCGGCTTACAAAGAGAAACTGACACCAGCAGACCTGGTCTCTGGCCTCCTGAAACCATGTGGAGTGCCCTGTGGCATCCCCAGGACATATGGTCACCTCTGCTATGTATCATCAAAACAGCTTACTGTTTGATATTCTTTAAAGTTTTTTTGCAAAGGAAAACAAAAGTTTTTTGACATTAAAATGTAGTTTGTTGGTTTTCATTTCATTAAACACAAACTGCGATAGGACTAAGATGCATTATTTCAGAACCTTTCAAACTCCAGTTAACCTGAAAGAATATTATGACCCTACCGGTCAAGAAGTCTCTTCCTGTCCAGAAAGAAGAGGGGTCTCTGTTGTGTCTGCTGGAAGGAAATCCTAGCCTGGACGCATTCTCTCATGTGCCCAATCAAACTTCTCATTTCAATCCATCCCTACTCAATTCATTGAAACAAGCTTATAGATTAACCCAAGTCTGTTTTTGTACTTCCTCTGAAAGGATAGAATGGGTAAAGGGAACAGGTAAAATGTCAAGCATTGTTGTTAGGCTTCACATTCAGTCATTCAACAAATTTTAACCAAGCTCCACCTTGGAGCCAGGCACAGAGCTAGGAGTTGGGAAGGACGCGGTGACGGAGAGGGCCCCAAGCATCGCCTTCAGAGAGATCCGACCTACTGTGAAAAGAGGCGTGCACAGGCTTCTGGGATGTTCTAGGACATTCGCTCAAGGTGCATGAAGAGTTAGAGGCACGCGGGAGGAAGACAGCTCTGCTGGAGAGGAGGGCAGTGCGTACCGGTGGAGCGGCCTTCGTTCCAGGGGGCCTCGTGCAGGAAGCGGGGCCGCCATCAGAAGGGACGAGAGGATGGTGAGATGGGAGCCGTCGCCCAGGACAGCGAACTTGGCACTAGGGAGGAGAGCAGGGAGGGTTCTGCTAGCGGGCGCAGCAGGAGAGCCTTACACTGCGCCGCCACTGCCTGGATGCTCTTGTTGGTCCTGCTTTTGGTGTCTTATTTGAGTTGGAAAGTGAGCGCCCAGAAGCGTCCCGAAGACCCCGGAGTGAAGGGCGGCAGCCATCCGGGAAAGGAGGTGCTGACGCCCTGAAGACCCGCAGGGCCAGGCAGGAGCACGGAGGTGGACGAGAGCTTGCGAGATGAGACTCTGGTCTCTCGGGCACTTGGGCGAAGGAGCAAGCCGCTCTTGGCTGCCGGGTCCCAGGTGGAGCACCAGAAACGTGGTGGCACCATCACCGACCGCCCAGGGCCAGGTCAGAGCAGGAAGAGGCGTGGGCACCGCAAAGCCCAGGTAGGGCACGCAACAGAGAAGGCCCGGACGGCCTCCTGAGCTTCTGCGCCCCCGGCCACGTCCAAGGCTGGTGGTGCACTCCGATGTTTTCACAGCAGCTGGGGAGGCAGTAGCCCTTCTTCTGAGACAGGGACTTCAGAACTGGCCCTAGTTCTGATCCGCCACTAGCTGGGCAACTGCAAGAGACGTGGCATTTGATTTTTGTACTCTGGCAGACTCATCTCTGAAGTAAAGCTGCTGTAACAGCTAACCCCTGAAGTGCAGCTCTAGAACCCTGCTCTGAGGACTAGCAGGAGTTCATAATGAAAGGACCGCAGAAGCAGAGCAATAACCTAGTCACGTGGACAGGTACTCAAGTGGGTATCCAGAGACCAGATACTAGGCAGGAGTAGGGTGGGTGGGAAGAATAGGAAAGGCCTGCCAGACTGAAAATGAGATTTCCAGTTTCTTCGAAAGATGGTACAGCAAGAACATATCCTTACTTTGGTGTTAAAATGTTTCTATTGTAAAGTAGGCCAGCATAGGCAGTGATTGTTTTAAATTTTCATTAGAAATGTAAAACTTGCCATATTCTTGTGGTTCTCACCTTTTCTTTCATTTTAAAAAATTTTCCCCATCCAGAAAGTCCCCAGCCGGGAGCCACTTCCCGAGCCCTTGACCACTGTGGGGCCCCAGGCAGGGATACGTGAGCAGGGTAGTCTCTGGGCCCAGCACCTGACCCGGGTCCCATGCTCACCCTCCCTTGTCCCCGCACCACACGCCCACTGGCCAGGAAAGGGGATCCTGTTCTAATCCAGAAATTAAGGGATTTGCTTCTGAAAACCTTCAAAGAGAACCCAAATTTTCTTTTCTATCCTTTCTCCTTTATTCTTTTAATTCTCTCACATGGACTCAAAAGAAAAGAAAGAAAAACAGTGGGAGGAGAGAAAATTTGTTCCCCCTATGATATTTCTGTTCGTCCTGGGGTCCTTTAAAACCACGACATGACAGCCTCGCACCTCCCCCAGCCTCCTGCTGGCTCTGAGCCGGGATCTTCCGTCTCAGGGTCGCAGGACTGTGCCATGACAAGTTGTTCCTTCCAAGGAGGGGCTGGCGGGGGAGGGGGGTGGGGAGGTCAGCTCTGCTAAAGCTTCCTTCCATACACCGGCAGATAACATACATGAAGCTGTGCGTGATAGGATCTCAGTCCACGTGGGGAT
Organism: Hystrix cristata; assembly: GCA_004026905.1. NCBI lineage: Eukaryota > Metazoa > Chordata > Mammalia > Rodentia > Hystricidae > Hystrix > Hystrix cristata. The sequence continues at coordinate 134 of PVJO010017240.1, read as the reverse complement.
GCGAGGCCCTTCACCTGGAGCCTGTGAAGAAACAACTGTCTACCCCCAGGGAGACTGGAGATGGCAGATGAGGCTGTACATGGCCCTCGCCTTCCCTTGTGCCTGCCGGTCATGCCTCATGTGATAGCTACTAA